>JADRCD010199202.1:0-27861 GCA_019843815.1 Montemys delectorum | reverse complement strand
AAAAAAAAAAAAAGACTGAGAGCTAATACTGTATTTGGTTCAGTTTTGTATAGTACATGAAGTACCTGTACGGGTAAAAAACAAAACAAAACAAAACAAAAACCAGTATATCATTGGATACTATATTTGACAGTTTTAAGTTACTATCCTGCCTACAGTCTTATAAAGTAGTAGTGAATATATTTGAATGAAATTACCCGCTGATTGCTACAGTGTACATTCTTGTCTAGTCATTGAAATGTGTGCCCCACCCCCTAGGGTTTCTCTTTGTAGCCCTGGTTGCCCTGGAATTCACTCAATAGACCAAGCTGACCTAACTCTAAGAGATCCGCCTGCCTCTTTCTCCTGAGTGCTAAGATTAAAGGCATGCACCACTGCCACCTAGCATCACTGAAGTTTTTTTAAAAAGTCAAAAAAAGTATTTAAGATAGAAACCGTTGTGAAGGTGGAAAGCTTGCTGATAAGTTATAGCAAGGTATTTTACTGAGGGCTTACCATGGTAGTCACTTTTAATACAGTATTATTTCTTTTATTCTGTCCTCATAAAGGACAGGTAGCAAATAAGGAAAAGAACTCTGTAAGGATAGATGATTTCCCAGTGCCAGGCAAGTAACTTATATAAGTCGAAGGGGATTTAAATCCAGATCTATTTAATATAAATGTGTACAGTATATTACTGGAGAAGCTCTGTAGAAGAGAGGAGAAACTTTTAAAGGACTTGTTAGTGGTAGAAGAACATGAGAGGTACCTGAAGAGTTGCTTGGAAAATTTCTACTGTTATGTAGCAGAAGAGCCAATAGAATGAAATGACATTGACTAACTATATACATCATAAATTCTATACAATTCTCATACACTGATTAACTGTTAGTTCCTCAAGAATGTGTGTTAGTTTACCAAGATAAATTCTTTTGAGTGATTAACTTCTTTCAGAGTTTCCTTTAAATAGAACTTGTTTTTAAAAATACTTTTATCCAGCCAGGTTTGAGGGCGCACAACTCCTGTATTGAAACACTCAGGAGTTTAAGGCCATGCTGGTGCCTATAATTCCAGTGAGGAGGTTGAGGCCATCCTGGCCTACAATGCAGTAAGGTCCTATCTCAAACTCAGGGGCTAGGTAGATGATTTGACTGATAAAAGCACTATCCACACAAGACTGAATACTACAGTGGCTTTCAACCTTCCTTAACATTGTGACCCTTTAATACAGTTTCTAACATTGTACTGACTCCAACCATAAAATGATCTCATTGCTTCTTTATAACTAGTTTTGCTACTGTTATGAATTCAGGATATGTGATATGTGACCCTGGTGGGAGGGTCTTGACCCACTAGTTAAGAACCGGTACCTTAGGTTCTCAGCTTGGCAGCAAGCTCACTTACCTACTAGGACATTTCAGGAGCCAAACATTTAATTTTTAATGGCAGTATGATTCATTATTTAATAATTCACTTATTGTCCATTTAGGTTGGTTGCTTATTATCTTTTCTTATTTACTAAAGTAGATGTTTTTACATTTAGGTTATGTTATACATTATGATTTTTGGAGGGAGATAGATAACATAGCCAGTAGTATATTTTGTTATGTACTGATAATTGCAACATATGCTGGATTTTGTGCTGAGTACTATACTACAACTGTAAGTAGAGTAAACAACATTTCTCCCTTGGAAATCCAATAGATTTCCTGAATTTCCACAGATTACTTTGGGCTTAATTTTTCTGTTATTTTTGAAAAAATAATCAATGCATTCATAAAACTAACACCAGATATGCAAAGTAATAATTACTTGGCATCTTATATGTCTAATTTTAGAGGTGAAATTTAAAGAAAGAAATAAAAACGTGTTTTGACAAATTAATCTCTGATTTGATCAATGAAGGCCGATTAAAGCGTAGTATTTTAATTTACTTACAATAAATTTTGGAAATAAGAAAAGGACAATATAAGTGGTTTTAAACTCAGTATGAGAAATTATTGTGTGGAAATGACAGGATTTTGGCCCACGGTACCTAGAGAAAAATATAGTTTAGGCATATACATCTTTACAGAACTCAGTACAAAAATGTAACTAAGCTAATTTTGTATGGTCTTAAGAGTAACTTTTGTTTCTTATGGATGCTAAAAGGAAACATTTTGTTTGCATAGTAAGGTTTTGTGTTCCTAGTCTGCTTTTGAAAGAGGAGTGATGGCTGTTTATCTTATTTTTCCTAACTCTAGTTTATTTGAGAAGAGATTAAAAAAGCCACCAGTCAGATATTTTGAATTATAGCATTTGAGTTAGAATCTTTCTGGATCTAGATTTTTATAGATTTGCTATAGTTTCAGGAACTATTTACAGATTATGAGAATATTGAAAAATCAAGAAATTCCATCCAGATTAGACTCTGCCCTTGAAACACAGCAATTCACAGAGCAAAAAAGCAAAAAACAATTATGTATGAGGTAGAAAATGGATAGTAGTCCACTTTTTTCTTTTTTTTCTTTTTTATTAAATGTTGTCCCCCTGCTAAGTCCCCCCACCACGAGCCCCCCACTTTATCCCCCTTCCCCCTCACCTCTAAGAGGGTGCTCCTTCATCCACCTACTCCCATCTCACCTCTCTAGCATCCCCCTTCTCTGGGGCATCAAGTTTCCACAGGACCAAGTGCAATCCCCTCCCCCCATACTTGATCCTGACCCCCTTTTTTCCTTCCTCTTCTCCTCTCATACCCAGACCCCTCCCTCCCTCCCTCTGCCTCCCGTGATTATTTTGTTTTCCCCTTTTAAGTGGGATTGAAGCATCCACACTTTGGCCTTCCTTCTTGTAAAACTTCATATGGTCTATGAGTTGTTTATCATGGCTATTCTGAGCTTTTGGGCTAATATCCATTTATCAGTGAGTATAGACCATATATGTCTTTTTGGGCCTGAATTACATCACTCAGGATGATATTTTGTAGTTCCATCCATTTGCTTGCAAAATTTGTGATGTCCTCATTTTTAATAACTAAATAGTATTACATTGTGTAAATGTACTGCATTTTCTATATCCATTTCTCAGTTAAAGGACATCTGGGTTGTTTCCAGCTTTTGGCTATCATAAATAAGGCTGCTATGAACTTAGTGGAGCACCTGTCCTTGTGATATGGTGGAGTATCTTTTGGTATATGCCCAGGAGTGGTATAGCTGATCTTCAGGTAGAACTATTGCCAATTTTCTGAGGAACCACCAGATTGATTTCCAAAATGATTGTACCAGCTTGTAATACCACCAGTAATGGAGGAGTAGTGCTTGTTCCTCTTTCTCCACATCCTTGCCAGCATCTGTTGTAGCCTGACTTTTTGATCTTAGCCATTCTGATTAGTGTGATGTGGAATCCCAGGGTTGTTTTGATTTGCATTTCCCTGATGACTAAGGATGTTGAACATTTCTTAAGGTGCTTCTCAGCCATTGGAGATTACTCAGTTGAGAATTCTCTGTTTAGCACTGTACCCCATATTTTAATTAGGTTATTTGGTTTTCTGGAGTCTAACTTCTTGAGTTCTTTGTATATTTTGTATATTAGCACTCGTCAGATGTAGGGATAGTAAAGATCTTTTCCCAATCTTTAGGTTGCCATTTTGTCCTGTTGACAGTGCCCTCTGCTTTACAGAAGCTTTTCAGTCTCATGAGGTCCCATTTGCCAATTGTTGATTTAGAGCCTGAGCCATTGGTGTTCTGTTCAGAAAAATTTCCCTGTGCTGATGTGTTCAAGGCTATTTCTCACTTTCTCTTCTATTAGATTTAGTATACCTGGTTTTATGTGGAGGTCCTTGATCCACTTGGACTTGACCTCTGTACAAGAAGATAAATATGGATCAGTTTGCATTCTTCTACATGCAGACAGTTAGATCAGAACCATTTGTTGAAGATGCTTTCTTTTTTTTTCACTGTATGGTTTTGGCTTCTTTGTCAAAGATCAAGTGTCCATAGGTATGTGGGTTTATTTCTGGGTCTTCAATTCTATTCCATTGATCAGCCTGTCTGTCTCTGTACCAATACCATGCAGTTTTTATCACTATGTTACTCTGTAGTACAGCTTGAGGTCAGGGATGGTGATTCCACCAGAAGTCCACTTTTAAAATCTTAATATTTATAGAGGAAAGATAATCTGTTACCTAATGTATAAGAACTTTTTTTTCTTTAGAAATTAGAATATCTTTCATTCTTTGACAACTTCATATATGTAAACAATGTCTTCATCAGATCCAGCCCAGTTCCCCTTTCACCCCCATGCTCACTCCACCATGCCTACCCCTCCATTCATGTAATTTTTTTTTTAAGCTAACATAATTGAGTTCAGTTAACACTACCCACTAGAATGTTGACTGATCTTACTTACTAGCTTTATCCTGAGCATTCATCTTTTGACTCCATCTTTTGACTCATATTTGTTTCACTTTCTCTTCCTTTGTGTTCTCTGATATTCCATTTATGGCTGAGCCTACATATAAGTAGTCTTAAGAATAAGTAGTCACTTATCCCCAACACTTTGGTCAGTTATGAGTTGGCATTGAGTTCTGACCACTGCAAAGAGAAGCTTTTCTGGCCAAGATTGAAGGCAGCACTAAACTATGTGTGTAAACAAATATTTAGAAGACTGAAACTTACCTGTTTAGCAAGACAGTAGTAGTAGTCTACCCCACTTCCAATGCCTAAAGCTTTCCTACTATGGGTTTTGCCAGTTATAATTCCAGGCATTAATTCCTTCCCTTTTAGCTGTCCTTAAATCGGACCCAAAAGTAGTTGGCTGCTTTCATACCTGTCATATCACTGTTGCCACATGAGCACACATGAGCACATCTTGTCACGTCTTGTCTCGTGTGGTTTGCTCGATTACCACTGACACCTATTCTCCCCCATGGCCAGCCGTAGTACCTTCTAGCACTATGAAAGTTACTCAGCAGGGAAGTGTTTTCAGGTCAGTTCTAGGTTGGTTTCTCTATGACTTAAAACCACAGCATGGCATATCTTCAGCAATAGGGTCTTACCATTTAGTTCTTATGGACTATAAAGAGTCAATTGTCAGTGTTTTGAGGGAGGGCCTCTGGGGCCTTTATGTCCTAAATACCTACTATATCTGGATTGACATCTCTTTTTATAATTCTGGCTAATTTTCCTTCATGATTCTTTAGAAAATGTTTTCTATGCCTTTAGAATAAGATTTTGTCCCTTCTTCCACTCCTATAACCCATTGTGAATATCTTATAATTCCTTATTATTATATCTTTGTCCTGGGATTGTTACAGTTCTTCCACCATGTCTTCAAACCTTGATATTCTGTCCTTTCTTTGATCTATTCTATTGCTAAGACTTTCCACAGAATGCTTGATTTGACTTTATTTCTAGCATTTCAGGTTGATTTTTTTTCCCCCTTAAGTATTTGTTGAAATATTTTTTTCACACAATCCATACCTTATCATTTGCTCATTTGTGTTTTGGACATACTTCTAATCATTATTTTGAGTTCTCTGAGCTTTCATTTGATTGACTCACTAGATGTCTTTGCTGAAAAATTGTGAATTTTTGAAGGAGCTCTGTTGTCTTGGCTTTTTGTGTGTTTCATGTTAAACCATGTTGGGATTTATGTATTTGGTATTATTTCTTTATTTGGTTTTTTTTTCAACTATATGCCTTTAGTTTAGGTATTTGTAATGTTGTGGGTGTGAGAGTTAGAGAGTGTGTAGTTCCAGAAAATAATTCCTCAGGTCAGGGGCCTCTGGGTGCCTAGTGTCTACATCATTTCCAGGGTATGATTTTAATTGGGAAGGCATTCATAGGTGCTTGATATTAGCATCATGCAATTTTCATACTAGACAATTAATAATAGTGACCATTTTGACTTTAATTACTTTTGGAAGATGAGCAACCATATTGTTTGTATGTATGTAAGTATGTATGTATGTATGTATGTATTGTGTATATGTATACATACATATATGTATGTATATATATGTACATACATAATTAAAACTAACAAAGTTTTAAAAAAGACAGATTGAATTTTTTGTCAAAATTATTCTGCTTCTATGTGAGATATTCAAATAGTTTTTGTGGGTTTTTTTTTCCTGATGATAGGGTATTTTACTTAATGTTCAGTTATTGAACCAGCCTTTGAGATAATGTCCTTTAGCTCTGTGTATAATACTTTTGCTATGATATTAGATTTAGTTTCTGATAATTGATCAGGAATTTTTGTATGCATGTTCTGAAGGGTTTATAATTTGTTGTGATCTCTTTGCCTGTTTTTAGTATGGCTGATATTGACCTAACAAAATGAGTTAAATGTTATTTACTTGAAGATGTCTAAACTTGGGCTTGTTATAGGAATGCTTTTTTGATTTGATATTTACATTTTTTAGCCTTCCATTTAAATTATCTATTTCTTCATGATAAAGCTTAGTACTTTGTATATTTCCATGTATTTGTCTCTTTCATTGATAAATTTATCTGGCTTATTGATTTACAGTTGTTTAGGATTCTTCCTCTTCAATTTGCTTAGAAACAGACAGACTGCCTGTTGAGCAGCCACTGTACTTGGCTATGAGGTTACAGTGGGAAGAATAATAAGACCACACTGTGAGTGTATAGCTGGGTGCTAAGGGCTAGTTGGAATTCCGTACTGCATCCTTGGATGCTCCACATAGTAGTTTCTGAGTCTTTTTGCCTAGTTAATATGTCAGGTTTTTGTTTTTGTTGTTGTTTGTTTTGTTTTGTTTTTGAGACAGGGTATCACTATGTAGCAGTGGCTGTCCTGAAACTCACAGAATCTTCCTGCCTCTGCCTTCCAATCCTGAGATTAATTGTGTGTCACCGCACTTTGTGACTCAGTTTTGATACTCTTTTCAATTAGCCAAGTTTCGGGCTCAATAATTTTTCTCAATTATTTTTCTGTTCTATATTACATTTATCTTTGTTTTACTTTTTACATTTCTTTATATGTAATTGTTTTAGTTTTTATTTTGCTCTGTTTCCAGTGTTACAAGGTTAGGGGATATTAATGGTTTGAGATCTTTTTTTCCAGGCAGGGTTTCTTTCCGTAGTTTGAGTGCTGGGTGTGTGGCACCACTGCCCGGCTCTGGTTTGAGATCTATTTAAGATTGAGGTGGTTTTTGTTTGGTTTTTTTTTTTGTTTTGTTTTGTTTTTCTAGACAGGGTTTCTCCGTGTAGTCCTGGCTGTCCTGGAACTCAACTTTGTAGACCAGGCTGGCCTCAAACTCAGAAATCCACTTGCCTCTGCTTCCCAAGTGCTAGGATTAAAGGCGTGCTAAGATTGAGTTTTGTAGGTATAAATTTTCTTGTAAACTTTGACTATACCCCACAAATCTTACTATTTCATAGTAAGATTGTTACTCATTGTTACTTATCTATGTATATTTTCAATTTCCTATAAGTTTTTTAATTGACCTGTTGGCGTCTGTATTTCTTAATATCTGTATATTTGTAAATTTATCAACTCTTTTCCTGTTACTAATTTTTACTTTCATCCTATTGTAGTTGGGCTCAACATATTTATGATTTCAGTACTTTTAAATTTATCAGGGCTTGTTCTGTGTACTAATGTAAGTGTTTTGTTTGTTTTTAGATTTTATTTATATTTTTAATTGAGTATCTGCCTTGTTTTTCCATATGAATGTATGTATATGAGTGCTTTCAGAGTTTAGATCCCCTGGAGCTAGAGTTACTGGTGATTTTGAGTCTCCTGATGAGTACTTGATGCTGCTAATGAGCTCAGTGTCTTTTGAAAGAGTAGCAAGCATTCTTAACCTCTTAGTCATCTCTCCAGCACCTCCATGCAGCACGTAGTACTGATTGGCCTGAAGTTTGCCTTAAGCAAATTAAACCAGGCTAACTGAGTTTGCAGTCATTTCTGTACTACTTTCCGAGTGCTGGGGGTTACTGTATACCATCATACCCAGTTTAAACAGTCCATCTTTAAAATTTTTCTGTACAAGTTAATTTGTGGGATAAAATAGTCTCTGAATGAAATTCTCTAAGTTTACTTGATTTAAACTGCTTTTTAAGTCTTGGTCTTCCTTGTTGGTATCCTGTGAGTGTTTGGTGGTATTGCTAGGCATAGTCCTCATAGTAAATGCTCCACCTTCATCTATATTCCCTTCCTTGATCTGTCTAGTTCTATACTTCCAGTGAAAATGGAGATTTTACAAGTGTTGAACTATTTTTCTTTATTTATATTTATTTACAATTTTTTTAAATGTATTTTAGGCTCTGTAGTTTTGTTACCTGTGATAAAATCTGGTGGTTGTTTCTAGATTCGTGTGTGTAAGTTGCTAACAGGTTGCTTGGTTCATTGTTAAGACAGGGGTATGTATGCATAGCATGTGCAGATGAGGATCTAAGGTTGCCAAGTGCATTTTTAGGAAAAGCTGTGTGTATAGCCCAAAACATATAAAATTCAAGGTTGCCCTAGACTCAACTGCTTCAGTTTGGTGCATTTGTATTTTAAATATTGCAGCTTCTTCATTTTTTGTGATCTTTATTTTTGTATTCCTATTGGTAGGATTTTTTTCTTGATTCTGTTTTGTTTAATAATAATATGACTACTTTAGCTTCTATTTGCTGTTGTGTGATATATTCCCCCCCCCCCCTTTTTTTGAGAGTAGGTTTTCATATTTAGCTGAGATTGTCCCAGAGTCACTGTATAGGTCGGGATACTTTTGAATTCTCAGCTTCCCACATGCTGGCATTATGGGCTGAACTACAATACCCAGTTTCAAACTTGCTATATTTTTAAATCTCAGACAAGTCTTAGGAAAATAACAAATGATTGAATATTGCTTTATCCAGTCCTATACTTTTGATATAGTTGAATTTATTTTTGTTTGATATTTATTTTTGTTTTCTATTCCCTTGTGTTTCATCTTTCTTCTGTTTTAATTACGAGGATTCATTTTTGAATGCCATAGTTTCTTCACTTAATTTTCAGCATTTTGAGGTCAAATCAGTTCCTCTAAGGAGATATTTAGCATGAGGACAAGACTGTGGCATGCTGCTCTTTGAGTGACATCTTCACTGTAGGAGCAGGCTACTGTGTAGACCTGAGTGGTACTTTTGTCTTTCCCACAGTTTTCTCCCCATGGAGATGCCTTATAAAAGAGCTGGAGCTAGGGTCCTTGGGATCTAACTATTCTTTGTGTGCCACCAGTGGGAATTCTGGGAAGGAAAAGAGCATTATCTTAGGGTGAGCCTGCCTTCCGATGGAATGCCCTTCCAGATCCTTAATCCGCCTCTTAAAGGACATGGTATGTCTCTACCTGTACAAGTGTTATGCTTGTAATGTTTTGGGTTTTGGAGCATATTGAATGCTTTCATAGTTTCTGGTTAAAGATGTTCTGGAAAAACCTTTGCAAATATTGTAAAATTTTGAAATAAAATTGAACATTTTGATGAGAGATGTTCAATCTGTATGACATGTCTTCTAGGAGTTTTCTATTCTATTCTATTTGATCAGCTTATGTAGTGTTGTACTGTTCCTATACCATCTTTAAAAAGATATTTTGTTTTATGTGTATGATTGTTTTGCCTGTGTATGTCTGTGCATCACTTGTGTGCAGTGTTCTCAGAGGCTTGAAGAAGGCATCATTTTCCAGGAACTGGAGTTCGAGACAGGGTTGTACGACTCCATATGGGTGATGGGAATAGCGCTCCGGTCCTCTGCAAGAGTATCAAGTACTACTGAGCCATATTTCCAGCCTTCTGTCCATCTTAGTGTAGCATTGTAGTGTCAGTATCATGAAGGAAAAGTATTGACCTTCAGGAGCATCTTTTCATAGGCTTAGATTTAAAAATATTTTTGTATAGCTTTTTTTTTTTTTTTTTTTTTTTTTTTTAAATGCAGGCTCTTACCCCGATCTGGCCTTGGGCCTGTATTCCTTTAGGCTCAGCTTCATAGTCCTAGAATTACAGATTTATGCTGTATGCTCAGCTTAAGTAGCTTTGAATGAAAACATTTTACCATCTTACAGTAATTAGTGAACACAAAGTTCATTATATGTTAGGCATTTATTCCAAGCATTTCCCAGTGTTGAAGTGAGAAACAACAGTATGTGATGTTTGTGTTTTATTTAACAGCGTCAGAGTCACTGTTGTTTTTCTTTTAATTATAGGAACAGTTTTGATCAAAAGTAACAGTGGTCAGTTGATGCTGGTATCTCCTCAGCAAACTGTAACAGGAGCCAAGACCACAAGTAACATAACTCCAAGACCAGCAGTACCAGCAAATCCTCCAACAGTCAAGATCTGTACAGTGCCGGTAATCTGCCCTCATCTTAGTTTTCAGCCATTGTCTTCATATAAACATGTATATGTTTGCCAGTAAAAATTTGAGATAATTTTACCCAATTTTAAAATTAAGTGTGAATTTGGATTTGATACTTGGTAATTGCTAAAATAATGAAAGTTGTACCTTCATACTCAGTGATTTTATTGTTGTCAAGGACGGTGTGCATCTGCTGAAAGAAAATCTCCATTGCGAATCAGGTATTTGGAATGTGTGTATATGTGCTTATGTGCCTTCATGTGTCATCCTATGTGGGATGTGCAGGCCAGAGGCTGATGCCCATTGAGTGTCTTCCTCAGGTGCTCTTCAGTTTATTTTTTCAGATGGGTTTCTCTTTGACGTTGGAATTCACAGTCAGACTAGATTGGCTGATCAGCAACCCCCCAGGACACTCCTCTCTTTGCCTCCATGGCAACTGCCCACCTGTTTTCCTTGTTTTGGTTTTTACTTTTTACACAGTGTTGGGGGTCTGAACTCAGGTCTTCATGCTTATGAAAGAAACACTTTACTGAATGAGCCATTTCCTCATCTCTGTTTCACTCTAGATTTGTAGTTATAAGACTATTTAAAGTCTTCATTTTCATCTATACATTATAGAAATTACTTCTAAGTAATTCAGGAATCTGCTTTAATATCTCATTAGTTTTGCCTTGTTTGTCGTGACTTATTTATATAGATGTTGTTGGTCTTTTTATGTAACTAAAATTTAGTGTGTGTCAGTGAGTTTAAAAAATATTCCTATGAATACTTTTATTTAACTAGAAAATGCTGGCGTTGAGTAGATATTTTGATTGGTAAAGTACTTGAGGGTTTGAGTTTGGACTCCAACACTCACTATATGCCATGTGCATAGATAGCATACACCTGTAATCATAGCACTGAAATCAAGAGGATTCCTAGGATTTGCTGGGAGCTGGTGGAGCCAAATTCAAGAGCTCCAGGTTCAGTGAGAAACAGTCTCAAAAATTAAGGCCAGAGGGCCGGGCGGTGGTTGGCTCATTCTTTTAATCCCAGCACTTGGGAGGCAGAGCCAGGCAAATTTCTGAGTTGGAGGCCAGCCTGGTCTGCAGAGTGAGTTCCCAGACAGCCAGGACTACACAGAGAAACCCTGTCTCGAAAATCAAAACAAACAAACAAAAAATAAGGCAGAGAACAATTGAGGTAGTGTCAAAGGTTGACTGCCTTCTTCCCTCTCTCCCCTTTCCTCATTTCCTCCTTCCTTTTCTTCTTTAACTTTATTATTACATTTGTTTGCCTTGTGTGTATATGTGTAGGAGGGTGATGTGCATGCCGTGGCTGCACTTGTGGAAGTCAGAGGACAACTTTCAGAAGTCACTTCTCTCTTGATAGGATGGAATTCAGATCATCATCCTTTGTGGCAAAGTTCCTTTACCCTTTGTGCCATCTTTCCTGTCCTTCCAAATTTGAGACAAGTTGATAGATTAGTTATTTTCTCTATCAGTAGTACATTTTCCTTTCTCAAATTTTGTTTAGCTGTGGATGGACAGATTTTTGATTATAATTAAGTATTAAGTAAGAATCTATGTTTTCTGTATGACAAATCAAGTTTACGATTTTATATTTGTGTATGATATGTACATATGAGTGTGGGTGCATACATGCTGCAGTGCTCATGGGGGGAGCTCAGAGGACAACCTTAGGACTCAGTTTTGTCTTTTCACCATAGGATCTGGGGATCATACTCAGGATGTCAGGCTTGTATCCTTTGAGCAGTTTTTTTGGCCAAAGTTTAAGATTTCAGTTCTGAATGTTATAGAGATTACTTAATTGGAGAATTGCTATAAAAGAAAAGGTTATTTTTTAAATCACTTGCCTTCTTTAAGAAATGTCAGCTGGGCTAGTGAGATGGCTATTCCCACATGGTGGCTCACAACCATCTGTAATGAGATCTAACGCCCTTTTCTGGTGGGTGTCTAAAGACAGCTACAGTGTATTCATATAAATAAAAATAAATGAAAAAAAAAAAAGAAATGTCAGCTGATCAACTGACCAGTTAAGCTTATAGTATAGAATGTTTGTAAAGTTTGATATATACCAAATAAATTTGCTGAAAGTCTTTTCATTTTGTTCACAATACTGGTTGATTTAAAATGACTGATATTGACTGGGTATAGTGGCATGTGCCTTGAGGCAGAGACAGGTAGAGCTCTGTGAATTCCAGGCCAGCCAGGCCTAGGTATTGATATATAGACTAGCTATACATGCACAGTGAGACTCTTTCTCAAAAAGTAAGTAAATGAATAAAGTGACTAGTGCCAATAACCGTGTTATCTTTGTCCTTTCCCCTCAGAATTCTAGCTCACAATTAATGAAGAAAGTAACAGTGGCACCTGTTAAAAATTTGACACAGATAGGAACTACTGTGGCAACCACTGCCTCCAGTACTTCCTCAGGACAAGTAAGTAGTGTGTGTGTGTGTGTGTGTGTGTGTGTGTGTGTGTGTGTGTGTATGTGTATGTCTCTCCACTGGCTTTTTCAATTTTTTCTTGCCAGATGTTTTAGCATCTATGAGACACTGTAAGTATATAATGATATGTATAATATCATTATGAACAGCATAGTATATGATGCTGTTTATCAGACAGTGAATTGTTAATGCAGAAATAAGAAAAAGTGGGCCGGGCGGTGGTGGCGCACACCTTTAATCCCAGCACTTGAGAGCCGCAGGCAGATTTCTGAGTTCGAGGCCAGCCTTGTCTACAGAGTGAGTTCCAGGACAGCCAGGGCTATCCAGAGAAACTCTGTCTCCAAAAACAAAAAAAACCAAAAACCAAAAACAGAATGAATCCCTACTCCTATAATAGCAGCCATAACCCATTTACAACCAAAAAGTACTGGTCTTAATCACTTCTTAAAGGTCTTATTTCTTGATACCAGTAAAATGAGAATTACATTTCAGCATGAGCTTTAGAAGGAATATTCGAATCATAGAATCCTCTATTATGTGATTAAAAACTACATTTTTCAGACGATGAGAGTTAATTACTGCTCTCAGGGTTCAGACTCATCTTTCTTGCTCATCTGTGGACATAGGCACCTGAAGTACCAGATGGCAGCTTTAGTAGCTGGTTTCCCACAGAACTTGTTTTCCTTGTGAGCAGAGTGCAAAGCACAGGGGTCCCCAGAGGTTAGCGGGAAAGTAAGGCTCTATTCCTTGATTGATGTATATGTCCTACTATGGGGACAAAGTACTTAACTTAGTTAAGTACTTGACTTAGTGATTTTACTGACTTTTAGAGGATAGAATCCCATCTTTAATAAAGAGTATTGCCTCAGCTTATCTGCTTGCTGCCATGTAGGCTAATACTAGGCTGTTCTAATACAAGTCTAATGGCTGTGTGTGTGGGCCACTAGTGATCCCATGGTCTGGGAAACTGTCATGTTTCCTTTGTCATGAAGATGATGCATCTTCTTGTTGCTTACTTAGATACAATACTATATTTATATATCAGTATCACTTGGTGTTCTTTAGTTTATTTAATTAACTCCTTACATACATTCTTTTCTACTATCTGGGTCGTAAGTAATAAGTCTGATTAAAAAAACAGTACTTTAAAAAATAATGGCTAGCTGATTTTGTTTAATATTCTTTACACTTTTAGGTATCTTTTAATCCATCAATCACCTCACATCATCCTCGTTAGTAAGAGTATTGTCTCTATATATGTGATGATAATGTTAGAGGGGCTAAGAAACTGTCCAGATTTCTACTAACATGTAGAAGAATAGGGATTTTAGCCTCAGTGTCTTAACTTGAAACTATTCTTGAACTAGAGTACTGATTAGGCCTGACTCTAGATTCTCTCTAGAACGTGTGTATTTTCCTATTAATAGGTGTCAGAATTTGTTTAAAATGACTTGGGAAACTTGTGTTATTGTTGCAAATATGACACAAAAACTACTTTGAAATCTTGTGTTCTGAATTAGTTTATATTTAATAATGAAGATATAATTAGGCCTATTGTAAAGAACATAAAGGTATAAATAATTTAGAATTAGTGTTTCTAATTAATAAACAAGCCCAATGTAATTGCTCAGATAGGTACAGAAAATGATCTTGAAGTGCAGCCTGATCTAGTAAAGCATGAATAACTGATTTTTACATAGATCTGTTTCACACAGAACCTTGCCCTTTTTTCTACTGCCTCCAAGATATGTTTAATTGATGCAGTTCAATTTTGCTAAAATTGGAAATACCATTGACTGGTCTAGAATATTTCAGTCTAAGAGAGTTATGATTGAGTTTTAAAAACTCTAATAACTGCAGTGGAAACACCTATGCCCCTTAAAATTTGGCATAGAAGTTATACATATTTGGTAAAGTACAGATAGTTGCTTATGTTAGAAAGGGTTATGAAATGCAACTTTGTGTTGGAGTGGGTTTTCCATTATTGTAACAAATAACTGAGATAAATCAACTTGAAAAGTTTTATTTTGTCTCACAGTTTTGTAGATTGTAGGCCATTACCTATTGCCCTGTAGCATTATAGTACAAATCATGTGTATGATGTAAGAGGTAGCCACTTTATAACAGGAAGCCAAAGACAGGAGGAAAGGGTTGGGCAGTGGTGGCACACGCCTTTAATCCCAGCACTTGGGAGGCATAGGTCAGCCTGGTCTACAGAGTGAGTTCCAGGACAGCCAAGGCTACACAGAGAAACCCTGTCTCGGAAAAAAAAAAAAAAAAAAAAAAAAAAAAGACAGGAGGAAGGGATTGCCAGTCCCTTCAGTGGCACAGCTGTAATGACTGGTTTCACTAACTTCCATTTCTTCAGTGTTCTATCATTGCACTGTAGTGTCATGGGGCTGGGCCACAAGCTTCAGAATGCAGGTCTTTGGAGGTGATTTAAGACTCAAACTAGAACATGGTGAAAGAATAAAATACAGGGAAGTAAGGTACCTTTGAGTACTTTCTCTGCTCACAGACAACAGAACATTTGAGAGCTCACATTTCACTGGATACTGTTTGCTTAGTACACAATGGTCAGTACTGCTCTGAGGAACCACTCACCAGGCATTGAAGGCCATCATACTCACTAGTTAAAATTACGAACTACCCCTTTCTAAATGCAGTGTTATAGATTATATGACTAATTATAAGATGGGTTTTCTCTAGTATTATTATTAATCTTGAAATAGATGAAATAGGGTCTTATGTAGTATATAGGCTTAAACTTAGTATGTACCTGAGTTTGACCTTAAATGACTGATTCTCTTATTTCCACCTCCAAGTGCTAGGACTCCAGAACTACTTTTTATCTCTGAAGAGTCTTCCTTATTGTTACAATCAATAAAAGTTTAAAAGTCTAGAAGGATTCAGAAGCCATGTCATAGGATTTGTCTCTGGAAAATGTGAAAGACTTCAGATTGGGGAAGAATTCACTTGGATGCTGCATTTGAAGCTTTCTGTTTTACCTAATGAAATAGGACTGATTTTAGTTGTGATTTCTAATTTTACCTTTAAAATTTTTTATTTTTAAAATTTTGAAATATCATTTTTTAAAATAATTATTTTATGTGTACAGATGCCTTGCTTACATGTATGTATGTATGTACTGTGTGTGTTCCTGTTGCCTGGGGAGGCCAGAAGAGAGGTTGAATCACCTCTAACTACAGTTAGAGACAGCTGTGAGCCACCCTGTGAGTACTGGGAATTGAATCTAGGTTCTCTGGAAAAGCAGCCAGTGATCTTAATCACTGAGCCATCGCTCCAGGGCCTGAATTTTACCTTGGAATTTCATCCTTAGTCATTATTCATAAGTATTTTAAATTTTTTTCCCCTTTTACCAGAACAGTCTGTCTGATGTTCATACCAGTTTTTCTGAAGGGAAAATTTTGGTGTCCATTTACCTATCTTGACATGCACAGAAAGCAAAACTTTTCTTGAGTATGTAAGCATCTCAGATAATTTGTGTAGTCATGTTGTCAGTCTTCTCCGTACATGTTATCACTCTACCCAACTGTTCTTTTTTTCTTTTTCTTTTTTACATATAAAAATAATACAGAGTGAGATACTTTATTCAGTATGATACAATCTTTAAGGTCAAGAGAGAATATATAAAACTATTGTATGTCACATGATGCATCTTACTGTATAGTAGGAATAAATCTTTCTAGAGCAGGAAGTGAGAGGTCTGTTCTTAGAGAGATCATCAGTTAGTGTAGTTTAAAGCCACATGTTCTGCTGAATCCAGGCTACCCAACCTTTCTTATATTTGTTGCTTTATCCCTGTGTGGTTTTCAATTTTTTACCATAGCTTACAGTTTTTGTGTTAAGCTTTCTGTCCTGTAGGTGGTGCTAAAGTCATACTGCCTCATTCTGATACATGTAGACATGAATGAAATTTCTTTTAGTGTGGACCTAAGACATCCCTCTCTTGTAATGCTTTTATACTTATACTGATAGTTCACATAAGATTACTATAGCTGAGCATATGAAAAGAAATTAATAACTCTTTTATGCTTTAAAAAACAGGAAAATTTATATAAACTACAGAGGCTTGCTATTACAGATATATTTTTGGAGAAACACAAACGTGTGTGTGCATGTGTGTCTGTATTGTCTTGTATGCTCACTTGTATTTGCATGTGTGTTGAATAAAATTTTCCTCAATTGCTTTCTACCTTATTATTTAAGACAGGGTTTCTCACTGAACTTGGAACTTGCCATCTGGCCTGGAACTGGCTGTCCAGTGAAAAACCCCCACTCTGAGATTTACCTGTCTCTACCTCACAAACACTGGGATTAGTGAGGTGTATCACCATGCCCAGTTTTTATGTGGGTGCTAATGCTCGTAACTTTATACCTTATGTTTATATTCAGATATTTTCCCAACTCCATTAATATTTTAAGGACTTTTCTGTGTGACACTTTTTCACAGACGACCCTATGGATAGTAAGTAGCATTCCTAGTTTTGCTTTTGTAGATGGGATTCAGTATTCGAAGTTTACCTTGCTGGTAACTAATGCTGTATAGTAGATGACAATGGAGAGTAGAGTGGTAGCTGAGAGTGAAATGCAGATCTATTCTAGGCCAGAGTTCTGATAAATTGCCTCAGATTATTATACTCTCACTTGAAAGCAGAGATGCCAAAATTCATTTGGAATCTTTTCAGTGTAAAGCAAAGTACCCAATAAGGTATCACAACAATACCTGTTTAACTTTATGTTGATTTAATTAATTTCAGCCTGTGGCTGTACCAAGCAGTGTTGTCACAGTCACTCCTGCAAAGCCAGTGAATGCTGCATCCATCCTGAAGTCATCAAGTTTGGGAGTGTTACCTACCCCCTCGAATGACTCAGGTCTTAGAGCCGAGACGTCAGTGGCTGCTCAGATGAGTCTTCCTCCGGTAAACTTTCACTTACATCCGTATACATTTTCTTGCTGTGTTCTAATTCCCAGTTACTAACATTTGTGATTATTTTTTTCTATGTCAGACAGTGCTAGAAAATGTGAAAAAATGTAAAAACTTCCTTTCAATGTTAATAAAGCTAGCATGTAGTGGATCACAGTCTCCAGAAATGGGGCAGAATGTGAAGAAGCTGGTGGAACAACTTCTGGTAAGTTAGTATTGTATAATTCTGCAAGCTTTACGAGAGTCCAGAGGACATTGTATGGGAAATAGTGATGTTTTAATGAGATTTGTTTAGAAGTATTTTTGTTAAAACTTTTTACTTCGTTAAAACTTGATAATCACTACATAAACTAAATCTTTAATGCATTTAATTTTCATGGTATATGTAAGATGAACATTTTGAATATTATTTTTATGTCAGTCTTTTCTATGCATATGTTGTGTACAGATAGCAACAGCTATAAATTCAGTAAATAGCCTTTCTAGTTTATGGCCGACCTGTTTATCTCAAACCAGCAGACAGCAGATCTCAAATATGTTGGCAGAGGATTCTTTAATATTCTTAAAAATTAGAATTCCTCAATGTGTTTTATTTTTTGTGGCCTCAGAATTAAGCCTAAGTATTAAAAAACTATTTAACTAAGAATTACAAAGCCATTGTTTGTTAATATACATAATATTTAAAAAAAATGACAATTTCCAAATAACAAAACTGAGTGGGAAATGATACTGATTTGCATTTTGTAAGTTTGAGGCTGCACTTAACAGAACCTGGCTGGATATTTTTCCTTATTCTATTTTGTGATGGGTTATTAGAGAATTTCTTTCCTCCTGTAGAGAGACAGTTGGAATATTGAACATTTTAGTAACTTTCTCTAGATCCATGTAGATAATCTTTAGTCTACTAGTTTATTTTTACACTGTGAATGAATGTCTTTAGTGATATATAATTTTTGTAATAGCTTGCCTTGTTTAAAACAAAATGCTGAGCTGGGCAGTGATGGCGCACACCTTTAATCCCAGCACTTGAGAGGCAGAGGCAGGCGGATTTCTGAGTTTGAGGCCAGCCTGGTCTACAGAGTGAGTTCCAGGACAGCCGGGGCTACACAGAGAAACCCTGTCTCAAAAAACCAAAACCAAAAAAAAACAAAACAAAAAAAACAAACAAACAAAAAAAACCCCACCAAACCAAACCAAACCAACAAAATGTTGATTCTTTGTATTATGCGGATCTAAAAGTTTTAAGATATTTAATGTATTAAGGTAATGTGATTCCTGATTTCACTCAACTTTCTATATATGTGTCTGCATATAGCTATAAATCTCTATCTATATGTGAGCGTGGCTGTGGTGCAAGTAAGTGTGTATATGCCATATACAGATATCAGAGAAATGCATCAGGCTTCTTTCTGTATCACTCTGCTTCATTTGTTTGAGGCAGAATCTCTCACTGAATCTGAAGTTCATGATTTTTGGCTAGGACTGGCAGCCTGCATACCCTAATAATCCTGTCTGCTCTGAGAGCACTGGGGTTCTGGGTGCATGGGTTATCAAGCTATCAAGTTTAAAGAAAGAGTTATATGTTTTCCAGAATTCTGATTTTTTTTTTTGTTTTGGATTGAGAATTCCAATTTTTATCATTGGCAACAAATACTATCAGTTATTAGCCTTAGCTTGTTTTTGAGAAAAATGTTTACCAAATATCAAAATGTAAATGAAGGAAGGAAGGAAGGAAGGAAGGAAGGAAGGAAGGAAGGAAAGAAAGAAAGAAAGAAAGAAAGAAAGAAAGAAAAGCAAGAATACACTGTTGACTTTACTGATGTCTCACACACAGCACTTATCCTCTTGGTTCTGCAGTAGAAATTATTTATGTTGGAACACAATATCAAACTATTGTGTGGTGAAGCATTCTGATTTGATAGGATTTGTTTTCTCTGTCTTACAGTGAAGTTGTTCTTCTTTTAAAATTATGTTTATTTTGCCTTTTACTGTGTATATATGGAATTTTTTTCTCATTGATGTCTGCAGTACAAAAGGGCATCTGTTCCTCTCAGACTGGGGTGACAGATAGTTGTGAGCTGTCATATGGGTGCCGAGGTCCCTGGAGGAGCAGCCAGAACTCTTTAATTGCTGAGCCATCTCTTCAACCCCATCTCTTCAACTTTTCTTTTTAATCACAAGTACGCAGCAGTGCACTGAGGATTGGTTCAATCTCTCATTTACTTATTAGCAACAGTTTTGTGCATTTTTTACTTTATATTGTTAGTGTAAATCTCAGCACAGTGACCTCCCCCAACAAGCTCCTTGAAATGTATAGAGTAGAAAATTATCATTAAGCATTCATTAGTTCTTTGGAACTATTATACATTTGCAATAACATTTTAAAGATTTAATCAGGTACACTAAGGTAATCTTAAAATTAAAGAAAAAAAACTGTTTCACAGTCAGCTCTTTCTTTGGTTTGCATATTAGAATCTTCTTCGTAAAGGGAACACTGTCGTCATTCTCTAATTGGGCATGTCTGTTACTTATTGTTCATTTAGTTCTCTGGTGATATAAGACAAAAAAGCCTTGTAAAGCTGGAATTTATTACTTATGAAAAGCTTGTCTACAGTCATAAAGTACTTTGCCTTTTTTTAAAATTTCATTTATTTTTAAGAGACTAGATTGCTGTGGTCTATGCTGGCCTTCAACTCCTAGGCTAAAGTGATCCTCTTGGGTCAGCATCATGAGTAGCTGCCTCACAGGCATTCACCATTGCACACAGTTTTGTTTCTTAAAATATTTGTAGATCTAAAAGTCTCTTTTCTCCATTCCTTAGGATGCAGAAATTGAAGCAGAAGAGTTTACTAGGAAGCTGTATATTGAGCTCAGGTCTGCACCTCAGCCGCACCTCGTCCCTTTTCTTAAGGTAGGGTGTATTTCTTTGGAGAAACTGTTTGGGTTAAATTACTTTATGTTAAAACCTGAATGTTTGAATGGAGATCACTGTGAGTATACTAATGAGAAACCTTATTACTTTTGTAAAGTGTAAGTCAACATAGTATTGATTTGAACAGTTTAGAAAAACAGACATAACAATAACCCTAAAAGAAGTTTATTTTTGCATTTAATTATTTGGGTGGGGAGACATATATCACATGTATGGAGGTCACAGGACATATATGTGTGAGTAAATTTTCTTCTTTCTCAGGTGGTTTGTGGTATAGAATTCTGGTTGCCAGGCTTGGTGCAAACATATTTACCCACTGAGCTATCCCATTGGTTCCCCTAAGAATATCATCCTATTCATGAATGTAACTTGATGGCTTAATATTTTGTAATGTTTGTATTGAAATAATATTCAAAGATTTTTGTTTTTAGTTAGTGTGTTTGTGTTGTGTAACTGTATCTGCATGTGGAAGGAGAGTTTGTGTGTGTGTGTGTGTGTGTGTGTGTGTGTGTGTGTGTGTGTAAACCAGAGGCTGAGGTGGGGCATCTCCCTAAATTGCTTTTCACTTTATATATTGAGGCAATGTCTCACAAACACAGTCCAAAGGTTTGGCTGGTTTAGCTAGACTGCTTGCTTCAGGAATTCCTTGTCTGTATCCTAAATGTTGGAATTACTGACATTTACATGGCTGTTGGGGATTCAAATTCAGATTCTTAAGTAGCTTTAAGTTCCGAGTTAGTTCCCTACTCTTCTCATTTTAGTGTTTCTGAGACAGGGTTTTTGTATCCCAGACTAGCTCAAACCTAACATGTAACCGAGGATTACCTTGAATTTCTGATCTTCCTACCACTACCTCCCAGGGGCTGGGGCTATAGATGTTAGCATGCCACCTGACCCCACCTGACTCTAGAAAGAGCAGATGGGAAGGGATGAAGGAGAAAGAATGAGGTCTTAGTGATCCATGTTAAAGTAAATCAAACACGGTTTATTAGTGCCAAATTTAATGTGGTTATAATTTAGCTAATTTACTAGTGCCAAATTATGTGTGCCTATAATTTTCGGTAATTTATAGTGTTGACTTTCCTCTTCTGAGTTATTAACATTTTTGATGAAAAGCTCTATCTTTGATAACAACTTATTTTGGCAGAGTAAATCATTTAGATTTTCAGAAGTTAAAAAGAAGTTTAATTAAGTCATTAAAGACCCAATGTAATAGTGAATTAACAGTTTGCTCTGTAAATATTGAAGTAATAAAGGAGTTACCTTTTAAGAGTATCAGGATAATGGTACAGGATAAAAGACAGTACATAATAGGTCAGACTTGCCCTGCTTTGTAAAGGATGAGTGGGAAGAGGTAGGAACACCTCATTTACTTACAGTAAGGCTATTCATAGCAGGAACTTTGTCTCAGAAAGTGGCAGGATTGATTAGGTGAGTGCAAATTGTGATAAGAAGGACCAAAGGAACTAAGAAAGTATTAGCCCCAGAGACTTGGTCTTAGTGTAGAAAGAATTGAAAGATTGGTGCAGTGCCTAAATAAAATGAGATTTGGTTTTTGTACAGCTAGAGCCATACCTAGGATTTGGCAGAATTTGTCTATTTGTGAAATGATCCATGGCCATGGTCTGGATGCCCTGGCTTACTTACTGAAACAGTAGACCATTATCTGCAAGGCCCGTGATTCCTAAGGTGTTTTAGTTGTAGGTACTGTTCAGTGGTGTTCACTGTAGCCCATTAATGCTTTATCCCTATAGGATGCACTGTGGGAGAGAAGGAGGAAAATTGATGACTGAGCTGTGTGACAGATGGTGTCAGTCAGCTTTCCATTTAATAATCAATGTCAATGATTTTTAAGAGAAAGGCATATTTTGACAGATTTTAGAGTTTCCAATTTGTGATTGGTTTCTCTATGGGATTAGCTGTATGACAACACCTCGTGACTGCAGCATTGATAAAATCAAAGTGTATATAACATGGCCCGGAAGTGAAAGGAAAAGAAGAGACCAGATCCTATAGTGCTGTAAATGGCATGCTTCAGTGGCCTTATTTAAGATGAGGCTCATATTGATACCTACTAGTACTTTTCCTTAGTGCCAAGCTGGGGATCAATCCTGTATATACACAGGCCTTTGAGATATACTGAAGATCTATCCAAACCATAGCAGATGACCTTTTGTGAGAATAGATGCTATATGACCTTTTTGAGAATAGATGCCATATAGTATTTATTTTCTATTTTAGAGACAACAAAACCCATTTAAATGGCCATTTTAATTTTTCTTCAGGATTTGTTTTTACTTGATGAGTGCTTTGCTCCATGTATGTAAACCCACAGTGTGTGTGTGTATGATGTTGCAGGAGGTCTGAAGCTGTTGGATCCCTGTAACTGGAGTTATGGATGGTTGTGAACTACCATGTGAGTGCTGGCAAACAAACCTGGGTCATCTACAAGAACAGTAACTGCTTGTAACCACCGAGAAATCGATATAGCTGTCTCATTTTCCAAACGTTTGTTTTTAATTCATGTGTATGTGTCCATTTGAGTATATGCCATGCATACTTGTATATTCTCAGAGACCAGAAGGAGGCTTCTCATACCCTGAAGCTGGAGTTACTAGTGATTATGAGGCACCCAGTGGAGAAATGAACTGGGGTCCTCTGGAAAAGAGGTCTTAACTACTGAAGTCTTAACTGCCGAGTCACCTCTTTATTCTGTTTTTCTTTTTTCCTGTTTTGTGTGCTTGTTTGGTTTTGGTTTTGGTTTTTGAGACAGGGTTTCTCTGGGTAGCCTGGCTGTCCTGGAACTCAGTCTGTATGCCCAGCTGGCCTCAAACTCTGTAATATTCTTGCCAGTATTGCAATCATGACTGTATTTTTGCCAAGCCAGTCGTTACTCTAATTCACAGGTTTCTCTAGCTAAGACCATGAATAACTTACACCCAGTAGCCTGTATAATACCATCCAGTACAGTGAAAACTATCCATTAGGGAGGTAGCTTCCTGGTTAGTTCCAACTTGACTTCTCCATGTTCTGTGGCCAGTGTGTGGTATCTTACCAAGTAGATATAGCCTGTATTGCCTAGGGGTTTCTGGAACACCTTTGGCCAACAGGTTGAAAGGGTTAACCCAAACTTAGTACTGGACCTTTTATTTGACATCCCATGGCTTCTTGGTGGCACATCATTCTCTATGTAGGGTAGCTCCAAATAAACACGTCATTGTATATATTCATACATGTACATATGAAGTGTATAGAATAGTAGGTTTCCATGTGCCTTCTTAAATATCCATAGTTTTCATTACCTCTCTTTACTATCAATCTCGCTACTACCAATCTCCCTACTAAATTCTCCCCCGTTTTCCCTTTTATACAGTCCTTGTGAAGGGAATCACAGGTGGAATCCATGTTCCACACCCATGTCCCCTTCCTCTGTTGCTATAACATTCTGTCCCCACTTGTGTGATATCCTGAGCCTTGAGGGGGTTGATATATACGTCTCACTTATGAGTGGCTACTTCTCCTTAGTGTGTTGACTAAGTAATCTGTGGTTTATTAGTGGCGTTTTTAAAAAGTGGCAGTTTTTTTCTTAACCCAGCTAGGTCCCAAATAATTGAGAGACTATTATATTTATTCTACAAGCCTTAAGAGTATAATAATAACTGAGCAGTTATTAATCTTTTCTAATTCTCTAAGATAATCTGGCTACCTCCCAGCTGAAATTCCCATGGTTACTTGCATTTAGTATTGTTCTAGCTCTCTCAGCCCTAGGTTTTTTCTCATGGTGTCTCCTGGACTCTCCCTTCATGGCAGATCCCCACTCCTTGTCCTTCTCCCCTCCCCCCCACCCCAGCTGGGAAGAAGTCCATGCTATTCTCTCCTCTGCTCAGTCATCAGCTGATCAGCTTTATTGAATAATCAGAGAATAATTGGGGAGCAATGTTTTACAACCATATATGGGGGCACAGCTATCAGCATTTGGATAATACAAGGATAATCTTTATACAGTGCACACTAATGTGCTTACAACTCTTACACTGACCATTGCAAAAAGAAGCTTCTGCAACCCAAAGCTAACAACAGCACTAATCTTGAGACACAAATGTAGTTATTTACAAAGCAATTTGGGGGGGGGCATATGCTCATTTAACAAACAAATAGCAATAATGTTGATCTAGGGCCTATGACCTCCTCAACTCAGGGATTCTGAACAGGCTTACAGTAGCAGGATCTCAAATCCAGTTACAAAGCAGTCGACCACCTCTGTAGCAGAATTGCCATTGTTGGACTAGTGATCTCCACTGGCTAGTTGATCTTGGTACACGCAGAGTCCACAGCTGAATAAAACCTGTGCCTTTTCTCCTGAGTGGCCTAAATAGCACATCTCAGGACTGTGAGGGTTACCAGCAAGGAAGAGCTACCAGCTCAGCTTTCAACTTGGTTTTTCTTTTTCTGTGACCCTAGCAATAGGGTCTCGTTGGTTATGTCTTATGAGCAACCAACAGCAGAGGCAATTGCCTGTATATTGTTTTGGGGCCTTTGGACTCTCTGACTAACAACTTGAAGCAATAGCTCACTGCTGGCAATGAGAAGTTCATTTAATGGCTTCTGGCTTCTGGCTTCTGGGAGCAGCTTTATCTCCCACAGAGGCTACCTCCATTCTGACTCTTACTGGTTTTTAGGAGTAGTTTACTAAGCATAGGATTTGCTTGTTTTCCCTATTGTTACTTGCCTGATCTGCTTTCTGAGGACCTGGGAATTCCACCACTCCTTTTCCCTTTTTCCTTTCTCCTTTTTTCTTTTTCCCTCCCCTTCCCTCCCCTCTCCTCTTAGAGAAGAGGATACATTTGGCCTTTCAGGTTAATACTGGTGTGATTAAGAGATAATTAAATACATACTTACATTGTCTGTTTAACTCTCATTACTTTAACATTGTTCCAATTGTTTTTCTGAGAGCTTTCGTTTATATTTCCAATTGAAACTAAGATAATTTTTTGTTTTGTGTTAGTTTTGTTTTGATGTAAAGGCTTTACATTCAATGCTTGAAAGGTATTTAACAAAATGACCCTGATTCATCTGTTATAAATAATTTTATTTATATATGCATATATGTACATATATAAATAAATATATATAAATTTACTTATTTATATAAAACTAAAGTAATAATAATCTGCCTATGGGCTTAAATGGGTAGGGAGAAGTATGCTACAGTGTCTTATTTTATCAAGTTGATCAGTGACATATCCAAAATAAGTTTACTACTTTCTAATTTAAATTATTTTTTCACTGAGAAAGCACTTCAACCTTTAAATTTATTGTATCTGGATACTTATAGGAAAACAAAAATGATAAGTTTTCTCAGCTGAAACACTTGCTGTACTTCCTTAACTCGATGTTGTTTAATACAAATCTTGCTTTACTTTTAGCGTATTCAGTTACCTGTGTGTTCTTTCCTCTACTGTTTCTAGAAGAGTGTGGTCGCCTTAAGACAGCTCCTTCCAAACTCCCAGAGCTTCATTGAGAACTGTGTTCGGGAAGTTTCTGGTGATGTGGTCATTTCCTCCTGTACCGTGACAACAGCGACTTCTCCTGTGGTGACAAGTACAGTTTCCCCAGTCCTCGTCTCTGGAGCAACAGCACCCAGAACTCTGTCTGTTCAACAGACTCTGAATCCACTTGCTGGTCCAGGAGGAGCAAGCACTGGAGTTGTGACACTGCATTCTGTGGCCCCAGCTGCTGCAACAGGAGGTACAACAGCTACAACTGTTTTGCTTCAGACTTCAAAACCACTTACAACATCGGTACAAAATACAGTGGCAGCAGTGTCCCTTCAGCCTGAGAAACCGGTTGTGTCTGGGGCAGCAGTAACACTGGCTGTTCCATCAGCAACTTTTGGAGAAGCATCTCCTACACCTCTTTGTCTTCCATCTGTGAAGCCTACCATTACCTCTGCTGGGACCAAGGCTGATAAACCTGCCATTGGCACTCCAGTCCAGATCATTGCACAGCCGAGCCCCCTCCTTCCACAATCAGCTGGCATTCCACAGGCAGCCCAAGTCAAGCAACTAGTGAGTACCATTTCAGTTCTTCCCCACTCACTCAAAATAACACATATTCAGAAAACTGTCAAGACTCGGTATACTTTCTGGATTTGACTAGGAAAAATTCTTTTAGCCTCACTTGGTCAGTTGCCCTCTCTATAGTTGTATAGACAACTCACACATCGTTTTTACTGAACCTTTGAGAGTTAAGGAACTTGTGAGTGTGTACTTCAAAATGTTATGTATATTTGCCTCTCCCCTTCCCTTCCTGCTCCTTACCCTTCCTCTTTTCTTCCTTCTTTCCCTTCCTTCTTTTTCAGTGCTACAGATTGTGCATTCTTAAGCATTCTGAGCAAACATTCTACCACTGAGCTATATATCATTGGCCTTTTAAAAACTTTTAAAAATTTGAGACTAAATTGCCTTTGTGTCTCTGTGTGTCTTTGCTGATCTTGGTCTCCATCTAGATCTGCTTCTGTCCCTCTTCTTTTCCCTCCCTCCGTCTCCCTTCCCCTCCTCTCTCTCCCCCTTCCCTCTCCTTCTCCCTCTGTGTGTGTGTGTGTGTGTCAAGAGGTTGGCAATGAGGTTTCTTCTGGATTGCTTTCCACCTTATTTTTCTTTTAAGATTAACTTTTATTTATGTGTATGTATGTGAATGAATGTGTGCCACCTATTTTCTGGTGCCTGAAGTGGCCAGAGTGGGAGCTGGAATTACATACAGTTGTAAGCCTCCCAGTGGAGGAACTTTGCGTCCTCTGGGAGAGCAGAAAACACTCTTGACAACAGAGCTATCTCTCTATCCCCTTCTCAGTGGAGTCGTGTGCTGTTTCTCTTTCTCCAGTATTGGACTTAAGGCATGCTCCACTCTTCCAAGCTTTTATGTTACTATCCGCTGAATCATCCCTCCAGCACCTTCCTTCTTTTTCTTTTAAAACGGGATCTCACTCATTTGCCAGGCTGACCTTGTACTTTGAGTTCTTCTGCCTTATCCTGTCAAGTAACTACTATCATAGGCCTGCGCCATTAGGTGTGACTCTCGTGCTGCTTTTTGCTTTTAATATTAAAAAAAAAAAAAAAAGCTAAGGATTAAGAGAGTATGTGCAATGAATAGATAGAGGTGTATTTTTTCTTATTCCTGGTAGGTTGAATAGATCTTTGATAAAAGAAGGGAATTTTAGCTGTTTATTG
>JADRCD010199199.1:3236-27514 GCA_019843815.1 Montemys delectorum | reverse complement strand
ACACACACACACACACACACACACACACACACACACACACACATACACATACACACACACACACACTTTTTTTTTCCCCAAAGAGACAAAATCTGCTCACTGTGATTTTTAAACATGCTTTTTGTTTGTTTGATTTTTTGAGACAGGATTTCTCTGTGTAGCCCTGGCTGTCCTGGAACTCACCTGGAACACCCTGTAGACCAGGCTGGCCTCAAACCCAAAGATCCACCTGCCTCTGCCTCCCAAGTGCTGAGATTAAAGGTGTGCACCACCACACTTAGCAAGGTCTGCTCACTATGTAACCCAGACTGGTCTTGAATTTAGAGCAGTTCTCGTGCATCAGCCTCCCAAGTCCTGAAGTTACTGGTGGGAGCCTCTAAGCCTGCTATATGGGTTGTTGTTCCTTTGGCTTTTTTCATTTGTTTTGAGAGAGTGTCTCGCTAAGTAGGGATGCTGCCCTTGAACTCTCTGCTGTCTGCCTTCTTCAGTCTCTCAAGTGCTAAGATTACAGGCGCGTGGGATTGCAATCTCTCACTTGACTTCACCTGAGATTTTTTTTTCAGAGACAGATGAAGAATTTGAGTTTAAACCTGCCACTCCAAATTGAGTGCTCTGTCCCCAGTGCCACAGGGCTCTGAAAGACATACTTAAAATAATCCTTGGAAAGGCATTGTAAACTTGACGCAAAGCCAGGCCTGCTCTCTGCTCAGATTCATGTGATATACCAAAGTAAAAACTGGGCCTGGGGTAGTAGCGTGCACCCATAATCCCAAGACTTGAGAGTATAAGACAGGAGGATATCGAACTCAGGGCCAGCCTTGGCTACACGCTGAGTCCTTATTCCCCACACTCACCTACCAAACTTGAAAATGTCCAATATGGGCCTGGAGCGGTGATGGTGCATACCTTTAATCCCAGCACTTGGGAGGCAGAGGCAGGTGGATCTCTGAGTTCAAGGCCAGCCTGGTTTACAGAGTGAGTTCCACAACAGCCAGGACTGCACAGAGAAACCCTGTCTTGAAAAACCTAAATACATAAATAAATCCAATATGAGATAAATATAATAAGCTCTACATGGTGGCACACATCTTTAATCCCAACACTTGAGAGACAAAGCCAAGCTGATCTCTGTGAGTTCAAGAACAACCTGGTCTACAAAGCAAGTTCTAGGTCAGCCAGGACCACATAATGAGACCTTGTCTCAAAAAAAAAAAAAAAAAAGAAAAAAGAAAGAAAGAAAGAAAAGAAAAGGAAAGGAAAGAAAAGGAAAAAAGATAAGTGTAAGAATATTTAGTGAGCTAGGCATGGTGTTCATGCCATGTGTTACCACCAGCAGCCCTTGAGAGGCAGAAGCAGGTGGATCTCTGAGTTCTAGGCCAGCCTGCTCTACAGAGCAAGTTCTAGGAGAGCCAGGACTACATAGAAAAAGCCTGTTTCAAAAAAAAATAAAATAAAATTAGTGTTTAATATTTGAGTGTTTATTAAAATCTTTGCTTTGTTTTTAAATAGTATGGCTAAATCAAATTAAAATATAAGATTAACTTATTCAATAGTTAGTTCAAATGTATTAATAATATAAATTACTTTCAACAAAGTGTGGTTCTGCAAACTGGAATACTCCAGCACTCAGAAGCAGGATGATTAGTGTTAAGTTAACGACCACCCTATATTTTATTTAGAGTTTGGTCCAGATAGTGGAACCCTGTCTCAAAAGAAAGATAAAGTTTAAAATTACTAATTTTTAAAATTAGTAGTTTAAAAATACAATGCTTTTCTCTTTAGTTTAGGTTAACATCTCCTCCTCTTCTTCTTCTTGCTCCTCTTCCTCCTCCTCCTCATTTTCCTCCTTCTTCCTCTTCTTTTTTGTTTTTTGGGGGTTTTTTTGAGACAGAGTTTCTCTGTGTAGCCCCCAACTGTCCTGGACTTGCTTTGTAGACCTCAAATCTACAGAGTTCCACCTGCCTCCCAAGTGCTGGGATGAAAGGCTTGTGCCATCATGCTCCATACATTTCTTCTTTAAAAGTGCATAGAATATATATACTATGTGCATATATGTACATGCATGCATCACAAAGACAGGGTCTTACCCTGTAACTTAAACTAACCTGGAACTCATTATGTAGACGATTCTGGCCCTCCATCTCACAGAAATCCTCTTGTCTCTGCCTCCTGGGTGCTGGGATGAAAGGCCCAGTTTAACCTTTCACTTTTTAAGATTTAGTTTATCCTTTGCATGCTAGCTTGACAAGACCAAGGTCAGAAGTTTCCCATCTTTCTGTTATGTGGGGTTTGTGTATTTATGCGGTAATGAGAATCTAGCCAGAGCTTCAGACCGCACTAGATAAATACCCAACCTCTATACTATACCCCTAAACCCAGAAACATGCCATATACCCTAAGAAACGTTGGGTGCTTTAGTTTGCTTTTTTGGAATGATATGGAAAATGTGCTGAGGTGACTTAATTGTGGAGTGTTGTAACCTGTACTCCTGCCTCTCTGCTTCATTTCCAACCTATGAAGTGGAAATAACATGCAGCTTTTATGGCATTTTGGAGCTTCATATTTAGTTCAGTGGTAGCGCACTTGCCTAGCATGCATAAAGTCATGAGTTCAATTCCCAACACTGGAAAAAGAAATTAGTGTCTTGGGCATAAAGCATGTTGTCCATGTTATTACTCTATAACGTCCCACAAATAGTTCTTAGCACTTATTTACTGTGAATTAGACTCAGTGTTGACTGTGCAGGTATAGGAAACAGGATCCCCATGTTCCCTGTCCTATCAGAACATGAGAAAACATACTTAACACCAGTAAAGAAGAAAATACATTGATGAAAAATGTAATACCTAACTAGCTGTTGTAGCTTGCATTTATACTCTCAATACTTGGGAGACTGAGGCAGGAGGAACACTAGACTACATAATGAGTTCCATGTCAGCCTGGCCTAAATACATAGCAAGACCCTGTCAAAACTGGGGCGGGGTTGGGGGCCTGGGGAGAGTGTATGTGGAGAGATAGCTCAGTGGTTAAGGGTATTCATGGCCTTTGATTCTCACACCCAGGTCAAGAAGATCACACATATTAAGTTCAGCCTTGGGGAATCCAGCACCTTCTGGCCTCTGCTGGCACACATATATATACACATTAATAAAAATAAATATTCTTAGCTGGGTGGTGGTGGTACACCCCTTTAATCCCAACACTTGGGAGGCAGAGGCAGGCAGATTTCTGAGTTCAAGGCCAGCCTGGTCTACAGAGTGAGTTCCAGGACAACCAGGGCTGTACAGAGAAACCCTGTCTCGAAAAACCAAAAATAAATAAATAAATAAAAATAAAAATAAAAATAAATAAATATTCTTTTAAGAAGATAGAAAAATGGGGAGAGAGAAATGTGGTAAGTTCCTCTGAAAAGTTTTAACTTGTAGAACTTAAGAATTTACCAACAAATTCTTCCTGGGATTTTTTTTTTTAAGATACATTTTTGTTTTTAAAGACTTATTTTTATTATTTATATGAGCACACTGTAGCTGTCTTCAGACATACCAGGAGAGGGCATCAGATCCCATTACAGATGGTTGTGAGCCACCATGTGGGTCCTGGGAATTGAACTCAGGACCTCTGGAAGAGCAGTCATTGCTCTTAACTGCTGAGCCATCTCTCCCGCCCTCTTCTTGGGATTTATCTGAAAGATTGTTAGTAAGAATCCATGGCAGGGCAGAGTAAGTATGATTAGTATAAACCTGCTGTTTTTTTCCTAAGTTACAAGAGGATTTTCCCAAGCAACTGATACATCTATTCCATGTAATTTAGCAGTGTAGCTTGTAGCCACATAATTAAAACTTCCACACCAGGCAGGGTTTAGGAGTTTCTCAGACAGCCGTCAATTATTGTAAGGGTTCTTCCCACAGGAGACATTCCGCTTCTACTCTTCAAGGGCTTTGAGCTACCAAACTTGCCGAATAACCTTACCAAATACTCCAGCAATGGTGTGAAGACTGGTCCTGCTAAACAGCCAAGGAAATCTAGGTCCAGAAGAATGAAATAAGTTGTCTGAATCACTTGGGGGAAGGGCATACGGCAGCCTGTGGGTTTCACTATTCAATTCCTGACAAATATTTTTAAATTTTTGTTTTCCCTCCAAGTGATGTTATTGGTTTGTTCAAATAGTCAGGTCTGAAGGACAACCTCAATATGGGGGTCTGCATGTTAAAAACTATTGTAGGCTGGGCAGTGGTGGCACACGCCTTTAATCCTAGCACTTGGGAGGCAGAGGCAGGTGGATTTCTGAGTTGAGGCCAGCCTGGTCTATAGAGTGAGTTCCAGGACAGCCAGGGCTACACAGAGAAACCCTGTCTCGAAAAATGAAAAAAAAAAAAAAAAAAAAAAAAAAAAAAAAAAAAAAAAAAAAAAATAAAAAAAAAAAATAATAAAAAAAAAAAAAAAAAAGGAAAGAAAAGAAAAGAAAAGAAAAGAAACCTATTATAGGAAAAAATTCACATGAATTCTTAGATTTTTTTTTTTTTTTTTTTTTTTTTTTTTGCTATTGGAGATTGAGGCCAGAGCCTCGCACCTGCCCAGAAGCACTCTGCTATTGACCTATATCTCCGCCCAGTCTTTAACCTGTCTCTCCTTGGTAAATTTCAGGGTGTCTGAATTGTATCTGCCTTTGTTGAGTACCTTGAGTTAGCTGATAGGAAGAACACTAACCAGATTAGGAGCTTGAGCACAAACCCCAAGTAAGACAGGTGTGTAGCAGCCCTGCTTCTGACCCCAAGAGGAAAACAGAGCTTCGTGAGGCTGCGTGTTTAGTGATTTGGGAAACATGAAAGGGACTGTGGGAAAGATATGTTATTTAGAATCATAATTAGAATACTACTTGTGTGGCTGGGAAGCTGGCTCAGTGATTGAGAGCACTCGTTGTAACCTTTTCATCCAGAGCACCTCACGCCCTCTTCTGGCCTCCATAGGCACTGCATACTCATGGTGCACAGACGTGTGCAGGCAAAACATTCATACGCATAAAATAAAAATAAATCTAATTTTTTTTTTTTTTGGTTTTTCGAGACAGTTTCTCTGTGTAGCCCTGGCTGTCCTGGAACTCACTCTGTAGACCAGGCTGGCCTCAAACTCAGAAATCCTCCAGCCTCTGCCTCCCAAGTGCTGGGATTAAAGGTATGTGCCACCACTGCCTGGGCTAATTTTTTTTTTAAAGATTTATTTTATTTATTTTATGGGTATGAGTACACTGTAGCTGTACAGATGGCTGTGAGCCATCATGTGTGTGGCTGCTGGGAATGAACTCAGGACCTCTGTCGGCCCCACTCGCTCTGGCCCGCTTGCTCTGGCATAATTCATTGTAGCTGTCTTCAAACACACCAGAAGAGAGCGTCAGATCTCATTTCGGGTGGTTGTGAGCCATCATGTGGTTGCTGGGATCCGAACTCAGGACCTTCAGAAGAGCAGTCAGTGCTCTTACCTACTGAGCCATCTTCGGGCCTAATTTTTTTTAATTAAAAAAAAATACAGGAAATCTTTTTCATAAAGATACGTATAAGGTAAGGTATGGGAAATGAGCTTGGGCTCCCCCACTCAGCGCCTTGCAGGGCAGAGGCCTAACAACCAGAATCAGTGGATAACGGCCTTCTGTGAGGCTCTGGGCATGACACACTTGTGATATGCATGCCCAGAAAACATAGTCCGTTTGACTGTTGAGAGAGAATCCTATTTTTTAAAGAGAAATCTGGGTAATACAGGGCGGTAATAGCAGTTACATTTGTTGCCAGGTGTGGTTATACATTCCTGCAGTCCATCTCTGGGAAGCTGAGACAGGAGGATCACTGTAACTTAGAAGTCAACCCCGACCACAGAATGAGACCCTGCAAAAACAAATTTGCTAATTAAGAAACGTTGGCCTTCTGCCATGTAAATGGCTTAGTTATGTGTGATGAGAACGGAAAGCTGGAAAGGGAAATTTCCCAGCCCCTGTTAGGCTTTGCACCGATCAGCTGCCATTTTCACTGGTTTGGGGCAGCTCTGTCTCAGAGAGGCTGCACAGGAGCGTTTATCTGCTGCGCAACCACAGCACCCTGTTGTCTGCCACAGTAAACGGCTTCTATCGGCAGCCAGGGTGTAGCTTCCTCTTGCCATTTCCTCCTTCTCAGGCTCATTTCCTCTTGGAGCCAGCTCTGCACGTCAGGGGCTATTCTCCCGCAGGAAGGGTCGGCTTGCAGCCCTGTGATTGTTTCTGTTTCTATGGCGCCTCAGGTTGGGGACAGCCAGGTGTTGGAATGGACTGGAAGGTTAATGCCCTGGGAGGGGGAGGTGTCTAGCCTCTTTTCCGCCCGATTAAACATTGTTTCAAAAGACTTTCTACCAATATCTCCAATCCTGGGCCATGCAAGGAAGTAGTGTTTTCAGCTTTATGCTTTCCAGTTGGCTACTAGTCCATTTCAAATGGAGGGATCAGAAGGACCCCACTGTAAAGAAATACTGCACACATAACTCAAGATGCCAATCACTGTGCCTCGTTTGAATATACTGTACCGCTGCTGAAATTTCCTCGTGAGCAGGGCCTCTACCCTAAGGATGGACTCAGGTCACCTACCCTAAGGATGGACTGAGGACAGACTCAGGTCACCTACCCTAAGGATGGACTGAGGTCACCTACTGTAAGGATGGATTCAGTCTTCCTCATTTGGTTCATACATCTCAATTGGGCTGATTTGAAAGCAGGATTTTTTTCCTTGCTTTTATTTTGTGTGTATGAGTGCTGCCTGCATGCGTCTATGTACACGATGTGTGTGCCTGAAGAATCCAGAAGAAGGTCTCAGGAACTGGAGTTACCGACGGCTGTGAGGCTCCATATGGGTGCTGGGAACCAAACCTAGGTCTTCTGCCAGAGCAGCACGTACTCGTGACCACTGAGCTGTTTCTCCAGTCCAGGATCTTGAGAAGAACTTTCTAAACTGGGCATAAATAAGTTCTGATTAGAAACCTAAAAATTCTAAATCCATCCCCTGGGTTCCTTTGTGTGTCCAGTTTCCTTTTTCTTAGTTCTTGAGACAGGATCTTTTATTTTTTTTTTAAATGCCAACCTTATCTCAGTTGAACCAAGAACACAGCATGTTTTTGTTTCTTGTTTTTCATAGCCACGTCTAGAATGGGCAATGAAGCAAAAGCCGTGGCATTGAAAGTCAAGAGGCTAGGACAAAAGACAGGGCTGTGGCCTCAGACAGCCTGGGCCACTGACCTGGTGTCAGGTGAGCAGGGGAGAGTCCTGCTAGTTACATTCACAGCATGTCATGTGTCCTTTGTTCAGGGATGAGGCCAGGAGAGACTAGCCCTAGAGACTGAGCAGAGGAGGGTAAGAGATAGCCATAAGTTTAGCTGCTTTTTAGACTATCCTAAGTAGCTTGTATCCATCTTGGCTGTCAGACTTATCCCACCACTGAAGTTAGGTCCTGTGGAGGTGAGGAGTGCCCAGGCAATGTAGTAGTGTACAAATACTCAATATAAACCAGACAATTAACAGTTAAACAACTAGCCACTATAGGACAGAATCAGCAGTGTCTGGTGACTGCCCAGCTTGGGCCTAGGGGCCTTACTAGGTCACTCTAACCAAAGGGAACCTCTGAAGATCCTGTATACTACTCTTATGTCTATTAGCATGGACTTGCATGGACTTGGAGCAGAGATAGTTGCTGACAGAGCCCTGAATCCCACAGCTCCAAAACCTCACCCTAGAAATAAGTGATCACCACACCCAGCACTTGTCCACACACACTTTGAGACAAAGTCTCAATATGTAGCCCTCACTGACCTAGAACTCACTATGTCAGCCATGCTGGCCCAGGACACAGAGAAGTCAGCCTGCTTCTGTCTCCTGAGTACCCAGACTTAAGGCACGCATCACTGTGCCTGGTTAAAGTTTGCCCTCTTGAATTTAGTGGCTTTTTTTTTTTTAAATAACTTTTTCCATTTGTTGTCCTTTCTTTGTTATAGACGTCTTACTGACCCAGTAGCGCTCCAGGGAGCATCGCTTTGTCAATTTGTTTTAATTTGTAGAAAGTCCTTCCTCGTGCCCTCCCACAGCATGGCAGTCTTCTGCTCCTCTTTTGCTTGCCCCACCATTTCTTCCCATCCTCCCTTGCTTCTGCCAGCCATCCTTCCCTAGAATCCTGCCCTTGACTCTGTCCTTTGAATCTGCTGCCCTCTTCTCTAGAAGTTGCTTTATTCTCGCATTATTAATAGCCGTGCATGGCAAGAATCTCCTTGACACATACATGTCCTCTGCCTGGACATCGTGCCATGCCATCCCATCCTTATACACCTGTGTGTCCTGCCAACACAAGCAAGGCATAGTGGGCCCTGTCCCAGCCATCTCTGCCAAGTTGGAAACATGTTTGCCCCAGTGGCAAAAGTGCAAGTGTGAGGCATGAATGAGCAGGGACTCCCATGGCCACTGTGCGCTCTGAAGGCCATCAGAGGACCAGGTGAGAGGAGAGGCTTCCCACAGAGAAAGTGCCAAGCTAGATTTCAATGGAATAGACATTCTACGGATGCTAATAGACATGAGAGTAATATGCAGGATCTTCAGAAGTTCCATTTGGCTAGGGGCCCAGGCTGGTCAGTCACCAGGCACTGCTGACTCTGTCCTGTAGTGACTCTTTAACTGTTTAACTGTTAATTGTCTGGTTTACATTGCAAGGTTTATCTGTACACTACTATGCAGGCCAGATCTTTCTCATTTTCTCCATCCTACACAGTGATGTTAGAGTTACCATCAAGTGACTCGCATATATAAATGTTATTCCCTGGTTTGTTTTGTTTTGTTGATTTTGTTTGTTTGTTTGTTTGTTTGGTTGGTTGGTTTTTTTGATTTTTCGAGACAGGGTTTCTCTGTGTGGCCCTGGCTGTCCTGGAACTCACTCTGTAGACCAGGCTGGCCTCGAACTCAGAAATCCACCTGCCTCTGCTTCCCAAGTGCTGGGGTTAAAGGTGTGTGCCACCATGGTTTTAAGATGTTTATTATAGAAAGGCTGAGAGAGTAGGGAAGCAGAGGGTGGCCATGGCCATGTGGAAAGAGGGGGAAGAGAGGAGGAGAGAGGGGGAGCAAGGGAGCAAGAGTAAGAGCAAGAGAATAAGAGGTAAGAGAGGAGGGGGCAAGCAGTTCCTTTTATTGTGGGAATGGCCATCCTGGCTGTTGCCAGGTAACTGTGGGGGTGGAGTCCAGACAGAATACCAGGAGCTTGGGCATTGCCTACATGACTAATGGCCACACACCTGTCTGCAGTGGGCTGTGGGAGGCTGTAGTTGTGACAGGATCCTGCGGCCCAGGAGGTGTGGCCGAACATCTGCTGTCCCTTAGGGTTACCGGGGTTCCAGGCCTGTGCTTGATAGGGAACCAGGCTGTCTGTGCATAGCTCACAGCCCCACAACTGCTTTGGCAGAGGACCAGAGTTTGATTCACAGAACCCCACTTCATTGACTCAGAACTGTCTATAATTGGTGTTCCGGGGAGTCTGGTGCCCTCTTCTGGTTTCTGCAGAAACACACACATAATTAAAAATACATAAATCTGAAATCCACATATATATACATACATACATATGTATATATACATATATATATATATATATATATATACACACACACACACACACACACACACACATACATACATACATGGCTGGAGATATAGCTCAGCAGTTGAGAACACCGGCTGTTCTTCCAGAGGTCTGAGTTCAATTCCTAGCAACCACATGGCAGCTCACAATTCAGTGCCTTCTTCTGGTATTCAGGCATACAGGCAGACAAATCACTTGTATACACAAATAAATAAATCTTTTGAGAGAGAGAGAGAGGTTGAGGGAGAGGGGGGGAGGGAGGGGAGGGGGTTCTCTGGGCTTTTGCCTTCTCCAGCTAAGACCCAATGCCTTCCTTTTCTCTGACTTCTGCCTCTGAAACTTTCCTCTCACCCCCTGGATGGGGATGCATCCCATATGTCTCCCCTTCCCTATCTTCGTTCATGCAGCTTTCTCCACTGGAAGTGACCTTGTCGACCAGAGTCAGCTCATCTTCCATTTTCCTTCCACTTGGAGCCCATCCAAGTGTGGTGTCAAAGAGTAAGGCTTCCAGCCCCCGGCTTCCTGCTGTGCACTCCAGGCCCTGCTGCACACTGGTCTGGGTCACTTCCTTACGCCCTGTGTGCTTCAGTTCTCTTTAACATGGGGGACACAGGAGTATTTATCTCACAGAATGACTGTTAAGCATTACAGCACTGAGAGAACAGCGCTTGCCTCCAGGGGAAATGTTTTAGAGGGATTTTTATTCTCTACCATAGCACCTTTGATTTGGATTTCTCCTTCAGTTATTAGCCCAAGTAGACTTTGTGAATGTGTCTGGCTCCTACTGCTCTAGAAGGGTCTGAATCTTAAGAACCCTGGTGGTAGCTCACACCTTTCTTCCCCAAACTTAGGAGGCAGAGGCAAGCACATTTGTGAATTGAAAGGCCAGCCTGGTCTACATGGCGAATTCCAGGCTAGCTGGGGGTTCCGCGGTGAGTGAGACCTTGTCTCAAAACAAACACAGACCTGACTGATGCTTTCCTGGTACATTGTGAACAATGCTTTCAATACCATACACAGCTGGTTCCCCTTAAAATACTTTAATCTGAGCTTCCTGTCAAGAAGTATTAGAAGAACTGGAGGTAAGCTATACTCAGAATAGACACTAGACACTCTGCCACCCAGAGGCCACTTCTCCATTACCCTCAAAAGGATCCTGGAGGCCTCCTGCCTTCAGGCAACCCTCATCTTAGGCTTGGCCCATCTGTCAGACTGAGAGGTATTTTCTCCTTAACTGTGTCTTTTTAGAGTTGATACACGGCAACCGCAGAGACCGTCTGAGGACAGATATTTCAGTTTGTGTGCATGTAGGCAAGAACATTCTGGAACCTCCCTTTTGCTTCTGCAGCATGGCCAAAGAGTAGTCAGCCCAGCCCAGCCCAGCCCAGCCCAGCCTTAGAGCATTCTGCTGTCTCAGCCAAGGGTAACTGGGTTACCCTTGACACCTCATGACACCTGTCCATATCCATCTGAGCTGTATGTGACCTGTATGCTTGATTTTTAGAAATCAGACGCCGTGGTTCCAAAGACCCCCTGGTGAAGGCCCTCCAGCTGCTCGATGGCCCATGTGAGCCTGGGGAGACCATGAAGGTGGAGGCCACAGCCAAGAGACGCAGCTCCAAGGACCTGCTGGGGAAGGCGCCTCAACTCTATGACACCCCCTACGAGCCTTCAGAGGGTAGCCAACGTGTGGCAGAGGTGAAGACTCGGCCCATAGACAGTAGCAGGCTCCCCGAAGAGGATGATCGGCCTGCAGCAGAGTACGAGCAGCCCTGGGAGTGGAAGAGGGAGCAGATCGCACGAGCCCTGTCAGGTGAGGGTGCAGCACCTGCCTCACCCTAACACAAGCCCTGCTGCGGGCTCCCTGCCACAGTGTGGCGTTCAGGACACGGGTGCCTTGACTAGTGGTCAAGGGGGCAGGATGAACATATCCATCATCTAGTGTGAGTTCACTCAGGTGGACACTCCGAAAAAGCCCTCAGAAATCTAGAGCAGAGTACTAGTTACCAGAGGCTCAGAGAGGGGAGGAAGAAGAGAGAGGCTGACTGCCATGTCCAGCTCCAGGGGGACATCAACCCTGATGACCCATTGCAGAGAGGGTCCTGAGGGCAATTTCACACTTGCAGGTGATGCCAAGTACTGCATCAAGTCCATTTCCTTTGTGCTCCCCACTACAAGTCTTATTTTTATTACATTTGTTTGTTTGTCTGTCTGTTTGTTTGTAGGAATGAGTGTAACATGGTAGACTAGAAGACAACCTGTGAGGGTGGGTCGGGTCTCTCCTTCCACCATGTGGCTCCAGGAACTGAACCCAGGTCATTAGGCTGAGTGGCAGGCACCTTTATCTGCTGAGCTATCTGGCCATCCCACACGTCTCTTTTTTTAACAAGGCATTTGATGTAGAGAACTAAGAATCTAGGTATGGACCAGGCATGAAGTATGCCTGTAACGCCAGGATTTGGAAGGAGGGAAGATCAGGAGTTCATGGCTGCTCTCAGCTCCGCAGTCCTCTGTGTTCAAATAACCCACGAGGCTGAAGCTGGGCCTCTGTCTTCTGTCCAAAGTGTAGCTGTTGGGGAATGCCTTCAGGCTGTTGGGAGAGCCTCCTTGAAGGCATTACATTTACTCCCCACCACTGAAGCTGTGGAATTGGAAACTGCCTTCCTCGCTCCTTCCCGGCCCTACTTGCTCTTCAAGCATCCTCCTGTGAGATGCTCACTGTGAAACAGCAGGCCTGGACGAGGTAGATCGATGGGCCACGGTGGCTGGGAGTGAGAGTGAGGCTAGATCAGTTTTGTTGTCATTGAGACAGGATCTCACTGTGTACCACAGGCTACCCTCAACCTTGTAGTTTTTCACTTCAGTTTTCTTAGGGTGTTCCTAGCTACAAACTGACTCTTTCAGAAAGTAAAACCTAAATCGAAGGTAGCATCACATCTTCAATTGTAGACCTTTTGTTGAGGGGGCAAGAGAGGCTGTCTCTGATTTAGTCAGCTCCTGAGCTCAACCTCCCAAGCAGCTGGGAGACAGGTAGGTACAAACCACCACGCTCTGCTCCTGAGAAGGTTTTGAAGTAACTTAAGGGAGAGTTGATAAACAGATTTAAAAAAGAAAAAAAAGAAAGGAAAAGAAAGGAAAACAGAATGGATGTGGGGGAAGTGCTGGAGAAATGGCATTTACTGATCTTGCAGAGGACCTGGGTTCAGATCCCAGCACCCACGTAAGGCTCACAACCATCAGTAACTGCCACTCCCAGGACCTACTTTTTCCATTTGACTTTTACAGAATCAGTTTTGCCTTTGATTTAGAATTTTCAAGGTATCTTTCCCGCTCAATAGCTGATCCAATTAAAAGCAGAATCAATGTGCTGATTGGTTGGTGGTGCAGCCTGTAATCCCAGCACTTCCTACAGAGGAGCAGCGGGAGGAGGATGGCAAGTTCCAGGCCCCCCTCAGCTGGCTGCATCCTCTGCCCGCCCTGGGGGCTCGGCAGCACTAACGTGTCATTCCATGTTTTGTTCTGGTTTCTGCCTGTGCTGGGAGTTTGTCTGGCTTGAGCGTGTGTGTGCTGTCTTGTGTGTGCCGTCATGGTCTCTGTGAGTTCACGTCTGTCTAGTCTGCGGTGTCTGCCAATGCTATTTCATTAAGATCATCTACTACAGGAGGCTCTTACAGTCTTTCTGTTCCCCCCTCCTTCCACACGGATCCCTGAGCCCTGAGGAGAGGGTGTGATACACGCATCCTGTTCGGGGCTGAGAGCTCCAGAGTCACACTCTGAATTTATGTTTAGTTGTTTAAAAAAAAAAACAAAACATATTCCACGTGTTTTTAGAGTCTCCTCTTCTATTCTCAAACTGTTTATCCTGATGAGTAATTTCAAGAAGAGTGGTCGTATGAGGACACTAGTCATGTAGTCAGGCGTCCATGACAGCAGCACAGCAGTCGAGGGACACTGCTCTTCACTGGAAGGCATGTTCTCCCCTAAGCTTTCCTTTGAGGGTTACATGGCTGGCCTCTGTGTTCTCCAGTGTTAAGTGATGGCTTCCTTCCAGTCCAGTTTGAGGGATCTGATCGACCTCCGGGCAGAGAGGAGGCAGGGAGACCGCACCACTGGCAGAAGACCTTGAAGCCGACCCTGTCAGACCACGGTGATGGGGAGAAGGTGGACCCAGGCCTGGCCCTGGAAAAGCAACCGTGAGTCTGTCTCCCTCACCGACTCTGCTGCAGCCTATGTAGGCTCCTCTGGCCCCTTTTGTATGATCCCTTTGGTTTATGAGCTCTTGTCTGGGTGGAGTTTCTAAACACAGTGGGTTTGCTCAGGATAGAAGGCCCTGTATCTCAAGAAGCATATTTAAGCCCCCTTCCATACTGAAGGGCAGCTTGCTTTCTTTTTAAATGACTGGTTATTTTTACTTTATGAGTGTTTGCCTGCCTGTATACATGTATGACACCCACAGACCAGAAGGTGGCATTGAATCCCCTGGAACTGGGAGTTGCCAGTGGTTGTCAGCCACCAGGTGAATGCTAGAACTGGACCCAGGTCCTCTCCAAGAGCAGCAAGTACTCTTAACCACTGAGCCATCTCTCCAGGCCCCAGAGGGAAATGCTTCAAACACACTCCCCCTCTTGATTTGGCTGTGTCTGATTGAAAGGCTTTGTAAGCCGGGACCACTGGAAAGGGCATCGTGTCCATTCTGTGCTTTAGTGGGGTGATGCTCCTCCATCTGGATTTGCCCTGTGACACTCGTGGCCATGTTTTTTTTCTCCTCCTGTTCAGCTGGTATCATGGCTCCATTAGCCGAGCTGAGGCTGAGAGCCTGCTACAGCCCAGCAAGGAAGCTGCTTACCTGGTCCGGAACAGTGAGTCAGGGAACAGCAAATATTCCATTGCACTGAAGTAAGTGCCCCCTCCCGTCTCTTCCCCCCCATTCCCCATCCTGTCCCATGGCTTCCTGGTCTGAAGGCAAGGCCCTGCTGGCTGTGAGAGTCTTTCCTCCCTGGGGTAGATGGGTAGTGGAAACAAGTATAATTTGAAGGTGGGTCTTAGGGGGTGTGATTGACAGAAAACCAAAGGCATTTACTCGGACAGGAGAGGGTGAGACCCTGTGATCAGAATGCAGAGTGGATGCTGGATAACGACCCCGCTGTTGGTCACAGATGTGGTCCTGTTTTCGTATCGTCGAACATTAGTACTCATTACCAAATCTAAAACCTCTTAGAAGAGAAATACTTCCTGATAAAAAAAAGGAAAAATGTCAGGGCTGGAGAGATGGCTTAGTGGTTAAGAGCGCTGGCTGCTCTTCCAGAGGACTTTGGTTCAATTCCCAGGTCCCACATAGTGGCTCACAGCCATCTGTAACTCCAGTTCCACTGTCCTCTTCAGGCCTCTGTAAGGACCAGGCATGCACATGGGCACAGACATATATGCTGGCCAAACACCCATAACATATAAAATAAGTAATAATTTTTAAAGTGTCTGGGTTTGGGGCCACAGCTCAGTGGCAGAGTACTTGTCTAGAACACACAAGTCTTAAATTTGTCTCCCGCAGTGCGGAAAAAAATTAATAAAATTTAAGACAGTGCCGCTTAATCTCTTCTGTGTTGTTTTCAAAGACTTTTTTTTTTAGAATTATTATTTATTTTATGTATATGAGCACACTGACACTGACACTGTCTTTTGCTATCTTCAAACACGGATCCCATTATAGATGGTTATGAGCCACCATGTGATTTCTGTGAATTGAACTCAGGACCTCTGGAAGAGCAGTCAGTGCTCTTAATCCCTGAGCCATCTCTCGAGCCCTAAAAGATTTTTTTTAAATGTTATGTTAATGAGTATTTGCCTTCATGTACATATGTGTACCACATGCGTGACTGGTACTCATGGAGGCCAGAAGAGGACATCAGAGCCCCTAGAACTAGAGTCACAGATAGTTGTGAGCCTCTGTATGGGTGCTGGGAACTAAACCCAGCTCCTCTGCAAGATCAGTAAGTGTTCTTAACCACTGACCCATATCTCCAGCACTATCCCCACACCACAATTCTTTTTTTAAAAAAAGATTTATTTATTATTATAAATAAGTACACTGTAGCTGTCTTCAGACACACCAGAAAGGGGGGGGGGGCGTCCGATCTCATTATGGATGGTTGTGAGCCACCATGTGGTTGCTGGAATTTGAACTCAGGACCTTCAGAAGAGCACTCGGTGCCCTTACCCGCTGAGCCATCTCACCAGCTCACACCACAATTCTTTCTCCTTCTTCTTCTTCTCTCTCTCCTTTTTTTTTTTTTTTGAGGGGGGTGGGGACAGGGACGTACAGTATCTCTCTATGTAGTCCTGGCTGTCATGGAACTTAATTTGTAGACCAGACTGGCCTCAAACTCACTGTGATCCTCCTGCCTCTGCCTCCTGAGTGCTGGGATTAATGGCATGTGCCACCAAGCCCTGTGTTCCTTTTCATTTTTGAGGTAGGGGGTCTCACTGTGTAGCCCTGGTTGATGCAGAATTTAGTGATCTTCCTGTCTCTGCCTCCCCACTGAGAGGATTACAGGCATGCCCCAACACGCAGAGCTTCAGGCCTTTTTCTTTATTCCCTAGTAAGTATGAGGGACCTTAATGAACATTGGATCCTTGATTGTCAAAATGCCAGCTGCGTTCTGATACTAGTCTCTTCTGGAGAAGAAGGAAATGCTGAGCTGCCTGTTGCTCTCGCTGTCTAATTGTGCACAGAGAACTCACTTTTGCCTGGTGGGCTTGGCAGAATGTGTCTCATGGAAATTCTCATTGCTCTGTGAATTCGGTGGCTCTCTGTTGGAGGATCATTGTCAAGAGCCTAACAGCACTTCCTTCCTGAGGAAGCTGAGCCCCTGCAGCTGAAACAATTGGACTGGAAGGGAAAGGAGGGGGAGGGGCACACGAGTAATATGGCTCAAAAAAATGGGCCAGGCCACATAGACAATACCAGGAACAGCCACCGAGCTCCTGAAAGCGGCATTTGGGATTCAGTCTTCGAGCCTTCAGCGCCAGCTGTCACTATCCGCAACCAGGACTGGTCTTTCCTCCTGAGGGCAGGAGCCAGTGGACAGTTACTGTTGTTGTTATTATTCGTGTTCCTTTTGGGAAAAATAAAGAAGAAGCCACACATATCTTTCTACGGTGGAGAAGGGTTTGTATAAGAACTGTACGGGGCAGCCGGCTTGGACTCATGCACTGGTCTTACAGTTTGGGCAGCAGAAGGCATTTATTTGGCTTTCCCTTCCAGCCCTGACCACTGATGTGTAATAAGGATAAACAAGTTGGGGTGCCATGCCCTTGGCTCAGAAACTTCCAAACGCTCCACCAGAGTGTTGAATGCTTTTTTAGAAAAATTGTGGGACAGGAAGAGGAACCGTCCACCCCTTGCGAATCTGGCCAGGGTGGACACTCTGCTCACTCATTCATGTCTTCTTGTTTTTTATCTCTAGGACTAGTCAAGGCTGCGTCCACATCATAGTGGCTCAGACAAAAGACAACAAATACACGCTGAACCAGACGAGCGCTGTGTTTGACAACATCCCTGAAGTGGTACACTATTACTCCAATGCCAAGCTGCCTTTCAAAGGGGCAGAACACATGACCCTTCTCCACCCAGTGCACAAGCTTCACTAAGGTCCAGCTAGCAAGAGCCCCAGGCACCTGGGAGGTCATCAGCACCTAGCAGCACCATGTGGACAGGACTCTCTTCTGCTGCTGCAGACCAGGAGTCGGCGCCTGGGAGTCAAGCAGTCTGTGGTCTTAAATCCAGGACACAGTGGTTTCTGATCTGTTCTTCCTCTCTCTGCTATAAGAAAGTAATGCTTGCCTACCATCTTCTCCCTTGGAGTAGGAGTTCTGTTTGGAGTGTGACCCTTAGGAAAGGTAGTTCCAGAGCTCAGCAGCACTGGACTTGCCCCCTTGGTGCTGTTCTCTGGAGTGCCTGGCCTCTGGACAACAGAGAACCCCTAGGCCTTTATGAGCGACTGCTAGGCTGGAAGATCCTGCAGTGTGAGCCCCTCGTGAGGAAGTGGATGGACGGTGGGAAATAAGAACCACAGACAGGAAATCACGTGCTGATGCAGCTGTGGCCTTCACACAGCATTCACAAGCTGAGGACTTCACAAGAATATGATCTGGTTGGTCGGCTTTCCTAAGTGTCTGCTTTCTCCATTTCTCGGGATATTCTCATCCTTTGGCAGTACTATGAGCAGAAACCAGACGGAGGCTCCCAGATTAAAGTGTTACCAATATTAAGTATACTCCAAAGACTTGATTTCTGATTTAAAAAAAAAAATTCTACAGAGCTCAACACCTGTTTTATTATTGGATAATTACGTACACGTCAGGCAGCTTCTCTCTTTGTGTATTTTGTTGCATGAAATCATCTTTAAGATTTCTTTCTGAAATTAGATTTGCGTTGTATTTTTGGCAAAAAAAAATTACAACAAAATTGGGATCCAATTGTATGAACAAATCAATATGTGCCCTACAGAAACATTTTGAACAATATTGGAGTCTGAGGCTGTCTCTGCTGCTCTCTAAGTCACTAATCATTGTATGTTTATCTGTGATCTGTGTACTGTGGGAAATCCCACAGGAGGGGGACGCTGTGTGCAAGAGCTATTGGGAATGGGCTGGGCCAGAACTGGAGGAACATTTCTCGTTCAGGTTTGTAAACTGGATCTCAAGACTGCCCCCAAGGCTGATCACCCTCAGTGGAAACTGAATATTTGTAGCTTCTCAGATGCACAAAATATATTAACCATAAGTTGGGTGTAGTGGCACACACCTTTAATCCCAGCATTTGGGAGGCAGAGGCAGGCAGATTTCCGAGTTCGAGGCCAGCCTGGTCTACAGAGTGAGCTCCAGGACAGCCAGGGCTACACAGAGAAATCCTGTCTTGAAAATCCAAAACAACAACAACAACAAAACCAACAACATCAAAAAAATCTGGTCAGATTTCTTAGGAAAGCACAGCTCTGTCCTGAGCTCCCTCACTCGGCTGTCCTGACTGAAATATAGGATGACTTTTGCTGCTGTTTCAGTGGGTTGTGTGGTATTTTGTTTTAAAGGTTGAAAGGGACTTTCCCTCAGTGGAGCACAGCGGCCTTCATGAAAGCTGTTCTCACAGTACTGACAATCATTTTGGCTTCTGTGTGTCGTGTATGGCTCTCAGTTTAGGTTTTCAGTAGCCACAAGTCCTCCCAGCAAATATTAATCGTCATTTATTATATTGTGTATGTGCATTGTTCACTGTGTTAAACCTATTTTAGCTCCTCACTCTAGCCATGAAGCCTTCCTTTTGACTTAGCCCTCCCTACTCAGCAAAGGGAGCTGTTATCTTTCATGGTAAGCGTATCATAAAATGTTTCTAGGTGGGGAAGGATTTGGGTGCACACCTAGTGACTCTGACAGGTCGGGGTCACCTGGCCTCTGCCGCATGCCCAGGCATGCTCCCTCCATATTTGCTTTACATGATTGAAAGTGGTGGAGACAGAGTTTATATATAGTCCAGTCTTCATGGTAGTGGATGCGGGCTATAAAAAGCAAAACTACTGTAGACTAGTGGAAGGCCAGTGACGGAGGATGTTAAAGCTGCTATTTTCTTCTGAGGTGGTGACACAAGCTGACAGAACCCAGGGGACTCACAGCTGGGTGGTGGCATAAAGTATTCTACTCTACCCTTCTAAAAACAACTAGGCCCAGCAGGGCGTCCTAAGTGCTCACTCCTGAGCCTAGGCCAGCTGGGGCTTGTCTTCCCAGCTCCAAAAGATTGTTTGGGCTTTTTGTCCTTTTTCTGCTGATAAAGGCATTTTCCTGTTATCTTTATTCCTTTGAATTGATTCTGTCTCCCAGGGGGGACATTTTTTTTTTTCTAGAAAGATTGTCTTTTGGTGAACCCTCACGATGCCGTGAACATCTATAGCATCTAGAGGGCTGTCCACTTTTTCTCCTTTATCAAAATTTGTTTGTAAAAACTGCTTTGTTCCAGGGCATCGACTTAGACGGGACCCCTGGGAATGGAAGGCCTCTGTAATCCAGCTGGCTGTCCAGGAGGTAGACCAAGAGTCCACAACTAGCCTGGGCAACAGAGCAAGGGGGTCTCCAAAAAGAATAATACTTCCTGTAATAGCATAGTGGATTCTGTCCAGATGTTTTCTAATCACTGCCTGAGGTGGCGCCAGCCAGTAGGATGTGCTGAGGAGGCAGAGGCAGGAGGAGTTGAATTCGAGGTTATTCTTGGATTACATCTTGGCCCAGAGAAATAGCTCAGAGGTGGAAAGTAGAAGGCTACACTTGTAGAAGACCCGGTTAGTTCCCAGTAGCCATATGCTGCCCAGGTCTAGGGGATCTGGCGCCCTCTTCTGACTTCTGAGGATACTGGGCAGGAACATGGTACACACACACACACACACACACACACACACACACACACAAAACATTTGTGCACATAAACTTTTTAAAACCCTGAGTAAAGGAATAAAGCAATAGGGGAAATTTAGTGAGTATGCTCAAAGGCAAGTGATGGTAAAGGCGCAAGCGTCCCTTCAGGTTACGGAGAGTGCTTTAATAGGCACTGTAAGCACAGCCTTTACTCTTGGCTATTTAGGGTCGGCTTCTGCTGTGCTGGAGTTCTGTCACTAGTCTCTGCCACAAGAAGTGAGCTGGGCAGAGAACCAGTAGGGAAAGCTGGCTGTTCTCAACCCAGGTCCTACCTTAATAGCCCTTGGACAGTGTTTGGATTATTTACCAGTGTTAGCCCTGTTGGAAAGATCTTAATGTTTATTTCAAGAACAACTGTAAGACATTCTTTGCTTGTTCAATGAGTCTGTTAACATTTAGGTTAAAAGCTGATGACTTATTTTGCCTTGCCTCAGTCCAGAAGCCAGTGCACTCTAGATTCATGCCCTGCCCCATGCCCCGCCCACCTCCCCATGCCCCCGCCCACCTCCCCATGCCCCCACCCACCTCCCCATGCCCCCGCCCACCTGCCCCCATTATCCCCCCCCCCCATACACACACACACACACACACACACACACACACACACACTCATACTTTTGACACTTAGGATTTCACTGCTCCCCTCCTGGGACCTCACAGCCGTTGGTCATCTTTCTGTCTTCTGTAGCCAGCACCGTTTAACCTTAAACTCCCTTGGGATGTGTCTTTTTTCTTCTCTACATAACTTGGCCTTGAAGAAACTTGACCTGCATGAGCCTTCCCTGTAATTTAGCTTCCCTTCTTGGCTCAACCTATGCAATGAAAGATGGTGTTCTACTGCCATCTACTGGGACAAGAGAAAACTGCAACTGAGAAATAAGCTGTGCATTTAGGGTCGTTTGTCTAAAGGATTTCTGATACAGTCCATAAATCAAAATAAACGATGACACAGCAGTTGCCATCTTGAAATATGCCCTTTCCTATAGAAAGGGTGTTTTGATTCCTAGTATGCCCCTGGACCCAGGCTGGGTCATAGAGTTCACAATCTTAATTTTATTTTTGAAGACTATGCTGTCAACAGATCATTGAGACGGGAATCGTTCTGTTAAGGTCTTAGCTGTTCCAAATGCTATCAGGAGGATTTGACATTTAAAAATATCAATTGAGCCAGGCAGTGGTGGCGCACGTCTTTAATAATTGTCTTTGGCAATTCCTATTATAGTGGAATCTTATAAATTGTTGACTCTTTTCATGGGCCAGTGTAGCTGTGTGCCTTCCAGAGGATGATATGCCCTGAAGTGTTACTTTCAATAAATGCTTTGCCAGGAAAACAGTCATTTGCTTTGTTCAGTTAGTTGCTGTTTGGCTGGTTGGTTGGCTGGTTGGTCAGTCAGTCAGTCAGTCGGCTGGTTTTGTTGTGTTGTGGAGATGGGTTGCATGTACCAGGGTTCTGCCACTGAGCTGTACCCCATTCGGTGAATTGGTTCCATTCATTCTGACAATTGCCTCCCTTCATGAAAAGTACTGCCTGTGCAGACACCCACTGAAGCGCTCTGTGAAACTGCTGATGCTGGAGGGTTGCAACGCAACGAGCAGCCGGCAGCTGAGCCTCCCCCTCACTTCCCTCTACAGCCCTGCCACTTCCCTGGAGAATACAGAGCAGTGTAGTTCTCCTCTGTGGCTTAGTCTTCCCCAGCATGGTCCTTTGTTCTCCTCCTCTGAGCATCAGAATTAGATTCATGTGAATGTATGTGAGAGAGTGTGTGAGGGTGTGTATGTGTGCGTATTAGTGTGTGTGTGTGTGTGTGTGTGTGTATGCATGTATCTATGTCTGAGTGTGCCAATGTATATGTATGTGTGTAAGTGTATTATGTGTCTGTGTATGAGTATTTGTATTTGTGTATGTGTGTATGTAAATTGTGTATATGTATGTGTATGTCTTTGTATGAATGTGTGTCTCTGTGTATGTGTGTGTCTGTGTGTGACTGTGTTTGTATATGTGTGTATGTGTGTGTGTGTCTGTGTGAGTATGTTTGTATATGTGTATATGGATGTGAGTGTGTGTATGTGTGTCTGTGAGTATGTGTATATGTGTGTGTCTGTGTGTGAGTGTATGTATATGTGTATGAATGTATGTGTATATATGTGTCTGTGTGTATGTGTATTGTCTATATATGTGTACATATGTGTGCGAGTGTATGTTTATGCGTGTGTGCCTGTGTGTATATGTATGTCAGTGTGTATGTATGCGTGTATGTGTATAAGTGGTTGTGTGCTTGTGTTTCTGTGTATGTGAGTGTGTGTTTGTATGTGTGTGAATTTTACCTGTATAATTGTCCTGGAACTTGCTTTTAGACCAAGCTGACCTTGAACTCAGAGTTTCCCCTGTCTCTGCCCGCCCCGCCCCCACTGCTGGGATTAAAGTTGTATGCCACCACTCCTGGCTTTTTTTCTTTTCATTTGTAAAAAAGCTATTGTATTTTCAGTTATGTGAAGAGGGGTAGTTGGTTTATGTGCCTTTCTGCAGAGACCAGAGGCATCAGATCCCTTGGAGCAAGGGCTACAAGCGGTTGTTAGCTGGTGGATGGATGTGCTCTTAACTGATGAGCCATCTCTCTGGCCCTGATTTTTTTTTATATTTTGTTTTTGTTTTTTATTTGTTTGTTTGTTTGTTTTTGTTTTTCGAGACAGGGTTTCTCTGTGTAGCCCTGGCTGTCCTGGAACTCACTCTGTAGACTCAGCTGGCCTCGAACTCAGAAATCTGCCTGCCTCAGCCTCCCAAGTGCTGGGATTAAAGGTGTGCACCACCACTGCTGACTCAGCCCTGATTATTTTTATTTGTGTGGATGTGTGCAGCATCGGCAGATGACAGAGAGGGTGCTGGATCCCCAGTATCTGGAGTTATGTGGTACTGGGAGTTGAAGTTGGTCCTGTTCAAGAAAAGCACTTGCTCTTAACCATTGAGCCATTTAGCATCTGGTCTTTACCTTCTGCTAGGCATAGATATGGTCTGCCACCAGGTGGTATAAGTACCTATTGTTTTCCTGTATTCAAGTGTAAGAAGAAAAGGATATTTACATGCAGCAACGCTCCTTCTGCCCCATCTAGAGAATCAGAGGAATGTTTTTTAGAATTCAGACTGAACAGATTTGTGAGAGCCCAGGTTTAGGGCCTGAATGTTGGATCCCGGCACTGTGAAGGGGCAAAGGTGGGAGTAACCTTCTTTTCCACATAAGGATCGCAACGCTCAGCTGATTAATATGTGTCCTGGGTCAGTCACATGGGAAGCAACAGGCAGCCCAGGTCTGCCTCAAATCCAGGTGTGTGTTTGTCAATGTTGTTGAGACAGGATGGTGTTTGTCTGTCTGTCTGTCTGTCTGTTTTTTAATGTAGTCCAAGCCTCTTCAAACTTAAGGTTCCCCCTGCCCCTACCATCCTAGTCCTGGGATTGCTGGTGTGTGCCTCCATGCCTAGCCACACGTGGCTTTTAATTGCCACACCTCTACTTTCCCTTCCAGGTCATAGACTCAACCTACAGAACCTTCACATCTGCACAACAGGATCAGCAAGGTGAGGTCCTGGAGGGATGCTCAGGCTTAGAGCAATGGCTGCTCTTGCAGAATTCCCTGCCCAGCACATATGTGGCTCACAGCGATCTGGAACTGCAGTTTCACAGGAGACTATACCTCTACAGGCTCTGTGTTCATACATTCTAGCAAACACTAATTCACGTAAAATAAGAATAAATACAGAGTTTTTAAAACATACCTCTACTCTTCTGTATCTTTGGTTGGGAGCCTAGCCTTCAATAGCCGAGCCATCTCTCCAGCCCACACCACTCTATTCTCTAACAATGGAAATGTTAGAGAACCAGGCCAATTGGACATGAAGGTTTGCAGTGTTGAGCAGAGTTTTCTGCCCCAGAGCTCTTGAAGTCTGAGCTCTCCAGTAAAGCTAGGCCAAAGGCTCTCTACGTGCCCCCGAGGCAGCCATAACAAGAGAGAGAATGAGCTGGGTGGTAGTGGCGCTCGCCTTTAACCCCAGCACTTGGGAGGCAGAGGCAGGCGGATTTCTGAGTTCAAAGCCAGCCTGGTCTACAGAGTGAGTTCCAGGACAGCCAAGGCTACACAGAGAAACCCTGTCTTGAAGAGAGAGAGAGAGAGAGAGAGAGAGAGAGAGAGAGAGAGAGAGAGA
>JADRCD010199198.1:0-21236 GCA_019843815.1 Montemys delectorum | reverse complement strand
GCATCCTCCATTGTGTCCTGAGTGTACTGCACACTCTCCCTTAGAGAAACAAGAAGAGTCACATGGCAGTAGCACACGTTGCACAATGTTACTCCTGACAACCCCAGTGTTCAGGTCAACTCTGCATTAGTCTTTTTAAAAGTCCAGATCTGCCTTTAAAGCACATTCTTTCAGAGACCACTGTCTTCCAACAAACTTACGGAAAGAATTTTTCATAGGAAGATCCAAATCCATAGATATTAAAATAACAACCCATAGGTAAACTCTTCAGCAACAGCAACAGAGTTTCCTGAAGGTGAGAAAAGATAGTGAGATAGAGGGAAAGAGGACTCTACCTGTTAGCGTTTCTTCTAAGCTCTGCCCAACAGTTACCTAGCAACAACCAGGTAGGAGCCTGGCTTGTTGTAAAAGGACTGTTTCCTCTCTGGAGCTCCCTGACCCCTCTCTCTCTTTCTCTCTGTCTTCACTTAAGTCATTCTCTCTCTCCCCTCCCCCCTTGTATCATGTCTTTCAGGCTGGCCTCTTCTCTTTCTCCTCTTTCTCTGTCCCACCCCTGTTCTTTTCTGTCCCCTTTGTTTCTCTGCTCCTACTCCCATCTCAATCCCCTTCTCATACCCCAGAACACTGCTCGATAGTGAAGGATCTGGCTTACCTTGGCAGCCTCTATGCGTAGCTGAGAATTGTTCTCTGGGCTCATGGGGGATTGCATACTTCCTGAGCGGTCCATGAGAAACACAAATTCTCCACAGACCTTTGAGGTTTCCACTTCTGGGATATCTGGGTAGAAGCTCACCATTGCAGTAGGAGCTCCCATCAAACTGTCTATACAGAAGAGAGAAGAACCCTGTAAGGTACAAGGAATGTGGACGTTCTAAAGTGCTCGAAGAATCAATTACCCACTCAATGGAGAACTCAGAAAAACTCCAACGGAACTCTGTGTTTGTTCTCTGTGTGCTTTTCACACAGGACTAAGTGTGAGCTGTCAGCATAAAAATGAAAGGAGCAGAATAGCGGGGAGAGGAAGGAGAACAGGATAGGAGTTATCAGTCAAACAGCACAGCTGTATAAGTGTATGCAAAATCTGGACATCAAAGCACTTTAGGGCACTTTAGCTTGGCAGCTTCTGGGGTGAGCTCAAAGGTACAGTCATGATTCTGAATAGAGGTAAATCTCATGAAATCTTGTTCATGAAAATGGTGTCACATGGGCCACTGGGATTAAGTCCTCTTTTGGACTACTGCGGCAAAATGATGCTCATATGCATAATGTTTAAAATGATAAATTCCAAAGGCAGGCTACTCAGAAATATTCTTCTAGAAAACTAGAGAAAAATGTTATAAACATGAACAGGGTCCATATCTTTAGATAAATATTTATGTAAATGAAGCATTGTTTTAATATGTAAAGTAGATTTCTTCCTAGCCTAGGAGGCAGGTGGTTACCATGACAGTATAACTCTTTTGAGAAGGATATCCATGAGAATGATGTACTATCTGTCCACACTGGTGAGAAGCTACTCATATAGTCAGCCTCCCATGTATGGTGTTTACGAGTTCTTTCAAAATTATTGAAATGATTTCACTTTTGTAAGTCAGAGCTTCCTTCTTTATAAATGAGCACCTCTGCTTTTTTAGCCTCAGTTTCCTCTTCTAAAGTACCCTATTACAGGGTTATTTTAGGTCAAGTCATACAATATGCTTAAGAAGTTGAAGGTAGGCTTGACTCATACTGAGCAGTTAATTATAATTTTATACATTATGCTTTCAACTTTGTGCAAGTATGTTTTAAGCTTAAGATTCCACTTAGTTTATCAGTGCTATGCATCATGTTGATGTAATGTTAGAGGGTTTTAGGGAGCTAAGCTATCTGTTAAGGATAGCTTCTGAAGGATATGACAAAAGGCAGACATTGGCAAAATATGTGCACTAGGAATCAAGAATTAGGAATTGTAGATGGAAGAAATTATCAACCCTCAGATATGACCAACTAGATCCTTCAGTAGTCTGTACAAAATGGTCACAGAAGAGAGATGAGAAAATCTTTATAGAACTAAGTAGGTGTCCCAGGAAGAAGATGAGACCTCAGTTATTACATACTGAGATCCAGGATTGTGAGGTTCCATAGGGAGAACTGTAATGATCCTGAGTGAAGACAAAATATGAACTTAAATATTTCATGAGATTCTAAAAAAGAGTTCAAGAAATCAACAAGACACATGAAGACATAGAGCTATAGAGGAGATGATGCAGTTATATGAAATACAGGGAAGCTGGGATTCCCCTGAGTGGCCTCAGAGATGAGTGGCCAAAGAGTGAGGGAAGAACAGAAAGCCCCCACTTCTGGTACAGTGTGAAATCACCTTTGCTAAATATTGATAATGTGAGGTCAGTGAGGGGTTGGGTGTGGAAACTCAGCTTCATGGAAAAGTCCTCATGGTTCTTAATGTCACAACATAAGAAGGCAAGCCCAGATGTCACGCTGTAAAAATCATTGGCACCAAGGAACTCCAATGAAGCCATATTGAAAACGAATATGTTTCAGTATCCTTGTTGTGAAGTGTATTATCCCTGCAACCCAGTGCAGGATGGGAGAGAAAAAAGAAAGAGAACACAGCAACGAAGTGTGTGGTGCTACCCTGCTTACAAGTCATGTGCCCCTATAAGGAAACCTTTTAAATGACAACTAAATGTAGATAAAAATCAAAACTCAATGGGAAGCTCAGCATAGTGGGAAAAAAATCAAGTAAGCTACAAAGAACAAGTTTGAGTGATGGTTTCAAAACTTAATTTCTTCAGAACAAATAAGAACTAAAAATAATTCTATGTTAAATTAGACAATTCCTTCTACTTATAAAACAGAAAAAGGAAAGAGAAAGAAAGAAAGAAGGAAGGAAGGAAGGAAGGAAGGAAGGAAGGAAGGAAGGAAGGAAAGAAAGAAAGAAAGAAAGAAAGAAAGACAGAGAGGAAGGAAGGGAGAAAGGGAGGAAGGAAGGAAGGAAGGAAGGAAGGAAGGAAGGAAGGAAGGCAGAGCGAGCAGCAGGACAGCATGCAGGTATGATAAATTAATCAAAAAAAAAAACACATTTAGCTAAAGTGACATTATTATTCATTAAGAAAAATTAGAACTTGCATATTGCCTGGATTATAGTATTAATATTTTCCGACTCCAGTGGTTATTTTATAGTACTAAGAAGAATTATAACTACTTTTTTCATTCCCATTATTTGGAATTCTTCTATCTAAAATCTTCCAATTTGAAAGCTACATTATTTTAATAATGATATTATAACTTCTCATGTAACTGATAATACAGATTGTAACTCTTACATTTTTGTTATTTAATAATACTAGATAATATTATAAGTTGATATCATCTTCATATTGAATAAATATTTTAATTTATTTCAAAGGAAATAAATTGCCAAAGTGAGCATTTACTTTTATATTTGTAGTTCAAAAACTTTTAAAAGAGTTAGAGCAAATTAACTGGCTTCTATACTATCTGACAATGTAGAACTCAGCACACCATGCAAAGCATGAGGCTTTATCAGACTTGGACCATCACTGATGCTATGAAAGGATAAGTGGTCACAGGGTTATTTTTTTATTTGTCCTTTTTGTAAAGAACAGTCATTGTCACATGTTGATAAGGGGCTGAATAATTTCTTGTGAATTATTTGGTGATTTTTTTCCCTCTAGTTATTCAATAATCTATGTGCCTTATACCAAAGGACATAATTACCTGAATACCTATTTAGCACACTCATATTTCTATGTGGAAGTAAAAAATCAACATTTCAATGGCCATATACTAATCTTGGATAGAGGATAGAAAATCAAGGATAAATGGAAGTTACATTCAAGAAAGGAATCATAGTGGGAGATAGAAAATACCTGGCTTCTTGTCCAGCATTCCCTTCTCCACAGCTACAGTGGGGCTATGCACTTCACTGTAGTAAACCAGGAGTTCCACATCTCGGTCAAACTTGTGCCCTTCAGTCAAGGAAACCTGAATAGGGGACCAGGAGAGGAGCCATGTTAATATTCCCACTGATAGCTTCCTTAAATAACCTCAGAGTTCAGGATTGGAGGTTTCTTCCACCAGCAGCAGTCAGAAGCACAGGAAAGACTGAATGAGAAAGAGGCTATGTGTTATGCAGAATAGGGATGGTAAATTGTTTGCCTATCCAAGCATAGCCAAACAACAACAACAACAACAACAACAACCACAAAAAAAAAAAAAGGAGATGTTTGAAGTTAGAGTGAGGACCAGATCAACAATAGCATTCTCTTTTCTCTTACTATTCACCTGAGCGGAAGTCTTGTCATCTGTAAGGTACTGAACAGGGCTCAAGGAGCAGTTGGACTGGACCCTTTCAATACCATGCTGGGAAGTGATGGTGGCAGTCATGTTGAGTGTGTAAGGCAGGTCCTCCAGAGGGACTATGGGTTTCTGTATGTTCAAGCAACTGTCCACTGACTGTTCTACAAAAAGGTACATTAATGTTCCCTTTCATATCACCCATTTCCAACACACATTCAAAATTTTGTGTACATCCCCAGTCATACCACCACCTGTTTGTCAAAGCCAGAAGTTACTTACCAGAGAGCTGATATCTTGGATTCAAGATTGCTGGGAGCAGGTAGCGCAAAGCCCCATCTGTTTCCAAGGGCAGTTCCTGCACATACCTTAGGGTAACTGCAACCTTAGCTCCAGGCTGCAGGTTCCCCACATTGCAAGCAAAGACATCCCGGGAATAGTCATCTTCTTCCAATAAGTATGCTTGGTGGCCTTGGGAGAGGGCATCCTCGTACTTGCTATGAGCCTAGAGCAAGGGCAGGGTGCGTTCAATTAAGTCAAAATAATCAGAACTATACAAACTATTCAAAGGGAATGTCATGGATCCTGTGAACTTTACAATTCATCTGGTATCTTCTACTTCACTGCCTCTGCCTTACTGATTGCAGGCACATACTAATTAGAAGGAATGAATAAAGGAACAGGCAGCATTAACACTTAGGAATTGTTTACAAAGATAAAGAAACATGCGATTTCAACGAAAGAAGAGAAAAGATAATGTACTCGTCCCTCAGACCTTCATCTTATCCTGCAACTCTGCCACAATTTTCTTCCCATCCACCAAGGCTTCAAAGCTGTAGACAGCAGAGTCTTCATCCATAGGGAACACAAAGGATGCCTCTAACGGGACTTTCTCCTCATTCTCATAATTTAAGGTTGCAGCCACAGCAGCCACAAAGTCATTGATGGACAACGTTACTGAGATGCTCTTCAGTGGTACTGGGGAAGAGATCAGGGTTTAGGAAATCAACAAACTTCTCTAGCGTGACAGCCATAGGTGAGCTGCTGTTCTGGGTACACAGCTCTCATGACTAAGAGTGCAAACCAAGCTTACCTGTCTCTTTGTTGCTAGTGATCAGGCCACAGTGATGCTCCATGGTGACTGCACGTTTCTGTGTAAATGACAAACTGTGAAGAGGTCCAGATTAGGAGATACACCATCAATACCAGTAGTTTATGAGTTTTTCTCTTGCAGAAACAGCTTCTAATTTTTAGTGTAGCAATAAGCAATTAGATGGTGAAAACGGGGAGAGGTGCCACAGCTTCAGCACCTCTTCTCAGACCTTCGCCTGCATACCTGTGTGATTTAAATGACATCTTGTATTACACTCCTCTTACTTAATTACTTTTCTATAGGACTTAGTATTGAAACCCACTGCTTTGTTCTTGATATTTAATTTCAAGATATTGTCCTGTGGTCACTACTGGTCCAATGCAGAAAAGAAATGAGACTGATATTTTCTAGTTCCATCCATTTGCCTAGGAATTTCATGAAATCATTGTCTTTGATAGCTGAGTAATACTCCATTTGTGTAAATGTACCACATTGTCTGTATCCATTCCTAGGTTGAAGGACATCTAGGTTCTTTCCAGCTTCTGGCTATTATAAAAAAGTCTACTATGAACATAGTGGAGCATGTGTCGTTGTTATATGTTAGAGCATCTTTTGGATATAGGCCCAGGAGTGGTATAGCTGGGTTCTCAAGTAGTACTATGTCCAATTTTCTGAGGAACTTCTAGACTGATTTCCAGAGTGGTTGTACCAGTTTGTCATCCCACCAGCAATGAAAGAGTTTTTCTCTTTCTCCACAACCTCGCCAGCCCAGACTTTCCTAATTTTATATCCTGAATTGATTATGATATTATATAAGCCTTGGGTATGATATGATGAGAGTGATTTTTCCAGGTTATGATTTATGTGATTATTTTATCCACAGATGGTAGAGACTGATCTAATCCTAATGATGGCCTGTGATAACACTGACAGCTGTTGTGGGGCTTTCTAAACCTGACCATGTGGCCCATTGTAACCCTATGTGACCTCAGTGCCTAATACCCACAAGGGAGTTTTCATTGGAAATACATCATAAGGAGCTGAAACAGCACACCGGGGAACACATACCATACTTGTCCAGAAGCACAGTGAAGAGTCCAAGTACCCTAGAAGTCTAGTCTTCTCTTTCAGATACAGGCTAGTAAACCCTCTTGAAAGATCAGCTTTCCATCCCTGAGCAATCCCAATCTAAGCTTCTGAAGGTTTTGTAGAGGACCATGAAGTTGCTCAAGACATCCCAGCAACAAGTTCATTTTTACGACTCACAGTTCCAGAAAAGATGTGGCTGGCTTTTTACTAGGCTGAGCTCAATGAATCTCCATTTTCATCCACATATGGTCTCCTTGAAGGTGACTGCATGGAGTCACCCAAGATAGGGCCTGTCTAGTCACCCCGCTGTCTTTCAGGTAGCCAGAGCAGCCTGGCCAGTGAGACTGGAGCAGGTGCCATCTTCAGGTCTAATGTAGGGTCACACCACACTGAGCTGTGTTGCTGCCTGGTGACAGGGACTGGGCACATCCCTGATGTCGGCCACACTCACCAGCACCAGCTGTGTTCTACCTCTGTTGTTTGAGCAGTTGGAAAAGTCTGATAGAATTAGAATGGCTTAGATCAGGCAAGCAACAGAGAGGTAGCAGGTTAGCAAGGAAGAGGAGGAGGAATATGAACAGGAGTATGAACAGGAGTAAGAGGAGGAGGGAGAGGAGGAGGAGGAGGAGGAGGAGGAGGAGGAGGAGGAGGAGGAGGAGGAGGAGGATCACAAGCATAGGAGCACAGTAGCACACAAGAGCACACAGAAGTTCAGGAAAGGACTTTTCCTAGGGGCCTGTGAAGAAGCCTGGAGTATGGGGAAAGAATTTCTACTGATACCATCTAGAAGCTTAGAGCAGAAGACTCACCTAGGAGCAGCACAGCTGAAGGACAGACTGTGTCTGACAGCAGAGATCCCCGGCTGGCCTGACCGTGGCCACTGCAGGAAGCTGAGAGAAGAGAGGTATCAATTACAATGAAATATTCATTTCCTGATTCCAACCTCAGAACAAATTTCCCTCACTGAGTCTTCTATCCTCTCCCCCTCCTGCCCTCTTTCACAGTCAATCAACTGTGGCAAGTGTTAACACACCTTGAGTTAAAGACTGGCTATAGACATGATCAAAGATATAGCCTTCACTGGATGCAGCTACAGAGCTAACTGTCAGTCTGGCCAATGAGCAGCTTAACTGCAGGCACTCTGGTGAGTCAGCTGGCCACACCCTGCTGTTTACAGCTGCAGGGAGAAGGGGAATCTGTGCGTCAAGGCAAGGCAAGTGCTGTGTGGAGTAGAGAGCCTTGACTAAAAATAGTTATTTAATGCTTAGCCTCTCTGTCTAAGACCTGCAGCTTGGGATATTTACAGAAGGCACAACTTCCATTTCTCAGGTGTCTATAGAGGAGGGTTTATGGGATGAAAGGGATCAAGGCAGGTGGATAATCAGAGCTGAATTTCCATATGACAAACTAAACTGAAACTGAGAACAAAAAACAAAAATAAAAAAACAAACAAAAAAAATCTCTTCTTGTAAATTGAAGGAAGAGAGAGAAGAGGGAGGTCAGAGAGAAATGGGGCTGGGGAGTGGAAAGAGTAAGAAGGGGGAGAAGTGAGGGAGAAAATTGTTTGTTTGTTTGTTTGTTTGTTTGTTTTTAATTTTCCAGCAGGAATCAACTGCAGGAGGGAGGCAAGGAGAACATGATCCTCAAATTCAGATAATTTATGTACTGTCAACCTAGAAAAATCTTATGGAAACATACACCAGGATGAGTGTCTGCCCCACTGTACCCCAAACCTCATGGTTTCCCACTAAAAGGCACTTGTAAAAAGTACTTTGTCCTGTTAACTAGAATAAAAGGCTCTTACCCTTTAGAGCGATGAGGTATGATTCTTCCCAGAGAGAACAGAGTAGAGCAATCAGCAACCTCCTAAAGTCTCCGCAGTTATTAAAGAAAGTGAAAGCAACTAAAGCAGAGTTTCCAGGAAGACCCGCCCCCTTCAAGGGACCAGAGATAAAGTTACACTTGTAGGAGGAAAGGGATGGACTGAAAATTCTTAATGAATAGTGAATTTCTGCTTCAGTTTTGATAGAAGGATGAAAGTGTTTTGTTTAAAATTTAGAGTAATTGCTCTGAGACTCAGAAAAACAGTCAGTCAAAGGTAGAGGATTTGTTTTTCAAGGTTGAATGCTGAAAATGTATTATCAAAAAATAATATAAAATGCTGTACACTATTGGGTTTCAGAACCTGGAACAAACACTTAAAGTGCATATTTAACATGCCAAAGCAGACTTGGCCTCCAAGTTGTCCCAATATCACTCAGTTCTTATCTGGCATACCCCACCTTTAACTCTGAACTTTCTAGCCCACAGGCTGGGCTTTCCCTCCCACAGAGACTCTTTGCTATATTATTTGGACATTTTGGTCTCCTCTTTTCTCTGGTTCTCTTCCTCTCTCCTCTTCCTCTCTCCATTTTCCTTTTCTCTGCATGATTTCTAGCTTTCTCTCTTTCTCTTCACCCTTCTCTCTCTCCTGGCCTCCTTCTTTAGAGTCTTTAGAGTCAGGGAATTTGCCTTCCTGAGAACACTTTCCCAATAAATCTGCATTTGTATATATTTAAAACTGGCTTGAATTGGATCCTTTCTTTGTCTAAGAAATAACTTACCATATACCTCAGTAACAAGCTTGCTCACTAAGAGCATCCTCTGTTAAATCCAACTAATAGGAAAATTATTAAGCATTATATTATATCATTGAATTTGGTCTATATGTTATACATGGAGACAGAACACATGTCTACTAACAAATACTTTTCCTCCTAAACACTTTCTCCTAAAATAAATTTGTATCTATAAAATGATGATTAAATTATAACTACTTGGATTGTTTTAAGTTATAGTGGTTCAAAATGGGCATGAAGCTCCCACAAGCATATACAAATAAATGTATATTAAAGCATAATGTGAGCACAGATTTCCTATTGTAACTAATGGATATGTTTATATGTCTTTTTATATGTCTGACTATAAAAGAGAATGAGTCTGTATAGGAATAATATCCTGCATTGTTTCTCCTCCCTACTATAACACATCTCCATTAGCTGCAGTATTTGGACAGCAAAGTCAGAAGGGCAGAGCTCTTTCTCTAATCTGGTGGATTCAAGCCCTAGGACTTAAAGTTGGCTGCAGGACAGATACAACTGTTTGCTTGGAACTCATTGTATGAAGGAGCACATCTGGAAGAGCTTGCTGAAGGGAGCCTCATATGGGTGTCCCCTGAGAGGCTCTGCCAGAGCCTGACAAATACAGAAGCAGTCAATCATTGGACTGATTGGGGTCCCTGATGGAGTGTGACCCTCCTCCAGCTGAGGGCTGGTTCTGTCAGACCCTGCCTTGCCACAAATAGCCACGCCTTTCTCTAAGCTCCTACAAATAGCCACGCCTCTCTCCAAGTTCCTGTTACATCGGAAGTTCTGCCTCCAGAGATTGAAGACGAAGTTGCTGATTGGACCAAGAGTTGCTGACAGACATGGGGGAGGGGTTTTGCTCTACCTACCTACCTGCTTATAACAAGGAGAGTTCAATAATAATGGCGGGCTGAAAGCACACCATGTCTCAGTCTCATTTTTTCAAACCCCTTCCTGCATTCTAGTACCCTAATTTTTTCAGGCTCTGACTCCCATTCCAGAAGACTCATTTGTGTGTGTAGCTGCAGGCAGCTACAATGGAGGAGTTGGAGAAGGGACTGAAGGGGCTGAGGAGGTTTGCAGTCCTATGGGGGGGAGCGAAAGTGTCAACTGGCAAGATCCCCTGGAGATCCCGGGGACTGGACCACCAACCAAAGAAAACACATCATGGGACCAATGGCCCTGGCCACATATGTGGCAGAGGCTTGCTTTGTTGGATATCAGTGGGAGGAATAGCGCTTGGGTCTGAGGGTGTTTGATGCCCCAGTGTAGGGGAATACTATGGCCAGAAAACAGGAGTGGGTGAGGGAGCACCCTCATAGAGGAAGGGGGAGAGGATATGGGATAGGGGATTTCCTAAGGGAATACCTGGAAAGTAGAAACATTTGAAATGTAAATAAAGAAAATATCCAGTAAAAAAATACACAAAATTCTATGGACTTTTACAATTTTTAAGGTGAATGAATTTTATTTACATGTTCATTTGTGTTATGTTTGAACTGAAAGAAAGGTTGATTTATTTGTTATAAAATATTCAGTGAAGCTAGCAATAAAGGATTTTTATGGAGAAACATAATGTTCATTTTTTGGCAATATATCTGGTCATGAATCTATTTGAGTGGACCAAAACAGTGCACTGTGCTTCTTAATCATAGACATTTTCCAAGAAATGCATCAGCAAATTTCTTCACAAGGGACTTGCAAAGCCTCAGATGCTGTGCATTACATCCATTACCTTACCACAGCTCTTGATGGAACCAAGAGACACAGAAACACAAAGCAAGCAAAGCTAGTGAGGGGGTACCATTGCTCATTGTTTTACAGTTTCACTTTTTATAAACAGTGACACAGTCATGCCCACTGGAAAAGGACATGAAACCAGTAGAGCTGTTTAACACAGTCCCAGAAAAAAAAATGGAGCAGATTGATGCAATCACTGACCTTCTATCTCTAACTTTTTGGATTTGGTCTCGGATGTTGCATTTTGGGGAATTTTCCTCATTGTAATTCATTTTATGTCTTTTCCTGAGAAAATTATATCTGAGTCTCTGTAGGAAAAATCCTACAACTAACTTTATCTGGCCACTATTTGGAAGTCTTTCTTTTTTCCCTGGAGATCATTAAGCACAGAAAAGCACATAGCTAGATGAGTCCATTACTCCTGGTATCTTCACGGGGTGTCTACCTGTGTGCAAACTCAAACAATATAATTGGTGGAGGGTAAACAGAAACAACTGACAACTTCTTATTGGCCAGGAGCATTGGCTACAGAGTCAAGATCTCCTTTGATTTTAGGCCTAAGAGTTCTTTGAAAATACAGTTTAAAGATAAGGGATATTACAGGATACACGCCTGGAAGCCTAGAATGTAGTTTGACTTAATAAAATTTTAGGTTTGACTAAAATAAACTTTTCCTATTTCATAGCATAGATGATGAAACATATAGTAAAGGAAGGTAGGTATTAGTATTGGCTATTCACAGAAGACCAATTCAGATATTTTCTTCTTCTCTGGAATGCTTTCAAATAGCAAACATTTGCAGTGTAAAAGCACGCTATCATATAATAAATGTGCTTGCTTTTTAGGAGGCACGTTTAGAAACGTAAAATTGGAGTTAGAGGGCTTATAATTAGAATAAAATTTGTTTGCTTGTAAATTCTAATTGCGTCTGATATTATAACTGGACATGTAATGCAAAATAAAACAAATAATCTATGCCGCTTGCATAATCATTAATCTGTCTTTGTCCTGTAAAACTTGTATAAATAAAGAAGCACCTGGTTTCCAGTAAGTCAGAGCCACAGAACTAGCCTTATTGATAGTCAGAGCTGCAAAATTACCTCAACCATCCCATGACTCCTTCCCTCCTCAGAGGAAGTCCCTTTCTTTCCTTAGGAAGACCACCCCTCTGGTCAAACAAAAGGAGTAAATGCATGGTATGGTATAGTATATAGTAAACCAATAGCTTAGTCACTCATTGTCAATATCAACAATCATGTTCTTTATGCCTTTGCATGTGTAGTGTGGTACATGGCTCCCAGGAGACCAGGCTCTCTGCACCACGATTACTGTGAAAACATAGAACAAGGGACTTGACAGTATGGTGGCTATGACATCTCAAGGCAGTAGGGATTTTTAGTTCTAAGATAGTATTATGTGACCTCATCATCAATGTCTTCTGCTTGCTGTTGGTGGAAAACATCTTCATGAGATGTATAATCTTATATCATAAAGACCTTATTCATTATTCCCACAGAGGACTTTCCATGTTATATTGCATTTTTACTTATCTTCTAATATTCCTGTCTGATATCCAGCTCATCCTATTATCTTCTCCCCTATATAAGTCTCTTTCTCAAATTCCTGCTTTTTTTAAAAATTGGAAATTTATACAATAGATTATGATTGCAGTTCCCCTCTTCCATCTCATTCAATATTCAAATGTTCCATTTGAGCCTGAGCAGTGCATGGACACAGATTCTCTACACATTAAACAGTCATGAGTTTCTGTGTTAACCACTTCCTGCTACACAGGAAACCATCTCCTATGAGGCCAGAGAACTGCTCTAATCTGTGGGTATAGAGTTTGGAATTTATATGGCAGTGTGATATTTTGTCTATTAGTAAAATAATAGTAGGGTATTTACTGCTGGTGTCTGTGAGGTTCCCAATGTGTTTTACACTAGATATACAGGACCAGGAAAGTGTTCTCTCTAGCAGAACAGACCTTAAATCCAAACAGAAAATAATTGGTTACCCCCATAGCCTTCTTTTAACTATGGAACCTGTAGACAGTTACTACAGTTCACAGGTAAGACTATTGATGTCATTCTCCCTGTGCTAGCTAGTTTTAGGTCATCTTGATACAAGCTAGAGTCCTATGGAAAGTGGGAACCTCAATTGAGAGAATGTCCTCACCAGATTTGGTTCTAGGCAAACCTATCATACATTTTCCTGATTGACAATTATTTTGGAAGGATGCCTTCACTGTGAGTGAGGTTACCCATGATCCTGTTATCCTGGGAGTTATAAAAAAGCAGGCTGAGCAAGACAAAAGGAGAAAGTCTGCAAGTACCATTTCTCCATGGCCTATGTTCTAGTACCTGTCTCCAAGTCCCTGCCTTGACTTCTCTAAATGGTAAACTTCAAAGCTATAAGGTAAAAGAAGATTTATTCTTAGTGTTTAGCACAACAATAAAAACCCTAACTATTAAGACAGTCCACAAGCCACCTATACAATACACCATGATACTATGAAAGTTGGGCTGTTGGAAAAAATTTTCTGGTCACTATTGACTTTATTTCTCCATGTTGTTAGATCAAAATATGTATTGTCTTGAGCAATAGAGTCTTGCTATCAAGTTCTAGAGGGCAGCCAAAAGTAATGGCAATAGATGCTATATTTGTAGTGAGTTTAAAGTACAGTTTTAAAATACTTTAAAAAAAATCAGGTTACTGCTTTGTAGAACAACCTTGGTTTTTGGCTTCTTATCTAAAAATGATCACTAAATTAAATATCGTGATAATTTACCCTTTTGCTTTCTCACAGTATATTTTCAGCTTTAGCTTCTAAATTTAGTTCTAAGATTTACCTTGAACTATTTTTGTGTTTATATGAGAAAGACTTTCATATTATTTACAAGTAGCTATCTAATTGTCTTTCTATCATTTGCTGAAGAAAATCTATATCCACTGAAATATGAAGAAACTCTTACACAAATCTAAGTCTACAGAGAAGTAAGTTAATTTCTGGGGGTCTGATTTACTCTATTAATCTGTATGCATGTATTAATGGCAATGTTGCATTATTACTGTGACTTCAGGTCTAGGTTCAAGTGGAGAAGCATAAAACTTAAAGCTCATTACTGTCATTTAAGCTTCTTTTGATTATTCTGGACCCCATACATACTTATGAGGATCTCATGCTCCAGAGGTAAATTACTGGAGAGGAGAGCTTGTATTGTGGTAAGGACTGAACTGAATTTGAAGCTCAGTTTAATAAGTATTACAAATTTTACAATGTTTAATCTTTTGATTAATAAGCATGAAAGGTTTTCATTTATATAAGTCTTTAATCTCTTTCATTAATGCTTAATAATTCTAAATGTGATTTCTTCTATTCTTTTAAAATTATTCATGGATGTTTAATCACTTTTCATAATTTTTAAATGCATTGCATGATTGTTGAGTTTCCCTACCGATCTTCTTGACATTAATATTAGTTCTAATTAGCTTTTTCTGGATTATTTGGAATTTCTACGTACAAGATTATGATGCGCAGAAGTTTAAAAAGCTTTCTTACTAGCTTTACAGTTAGATATATTGAATTGCATTTTTTGCTGATTTTTCCTCTAGCACTTCTGCTGCAACATTGAATACAATTGTAGGGAGTGTTTATCTTGTTTTGTACATTAACTTATATCAAAAACTTTCCATTTCTTTACCATCAAATTAAAGTAATAGCTGTGCAGTTCGGCAGATGCTGTGGGAGAAAATACTTTTCTTTAGAGGAATTAGGAGTATTAAGGTAATGCAAGATAAGTTTAGAAAACTGCCCCCAAATTGTGTGTGCTCCTGGGTACTCATGAATAGTGTGAGCATAGAGTATTAGGACAGAAGAATGGAGAAGTTTACTCAGAAACAACAATAAATGTCCAATCAAGATTACTACTGATGTTTGGTGTTTTGGGAGTGGAGATATTAGATTCACTTGTTCAGATGTATATAGAAAGAAATGCTGGTCTTCCTCAGAGTCTATGTACTTTAAATATATTTTGTAATTCTTCAGATCCTTTTTATGTTTAAGTTTATTTTAGGAATATGGCCTTTCAGTGTAATTCCTTTTTCTCATTTGTGGGAATAGACATATATTTTTATCAGTGCCTTTAGTATTTTCTATATTTTATGCACCTGACTTTTTATTACATGAATTTTAAAATATTTCTAAAAATGTTATCTCTACAATAAATAATTTTATCAAAAATTAACACTTAAAAATATAGCCTCATTTCCTGCTAAGTGTACAGAACTATATTAGGGAATATAGTGACATGAGTGATAATATAGTACTTATTTAACATATTGTAGAATACTCACAACAAAATAATTGTAAACATTCATTTTGTACTTTATTACATATTCATACAAAATTTCTTGGTTATGCTTTGACTATGTCAGCACTCTGCTTTTCTGATATTTAAACTTATTTTTCCCATTCTACATAATTAATGCATTTCCCCAAACTTTATACTGTTAGGTCGATTTTACAGAAGGTAAACCAGGAGAATATGCTTACAAATACCTTCTAATATTTGTGGATTCTTTCTCTGAATGGGTTGAGGCTTTCCCCACTAAGCAGGAAACCGCTACCATAGTAGCCAAGAAGATATTAGAGGAAATATTCATTCTGTGTGCCCAAGGTGGATTGGATCAGACAATAGTCCTGCTTTTGTCTCTAAAGTAAGTCAGGGATTGGCAGAGAGAGATATTGGGGACTAATTGGAAGCTCCATTGTGCATGCCATCCCCAGAGCTCAGGGCAGGTGGAGAGAATGAACAGAACCCTAAAAGAGATGTTAAATAAATTGTCCTTGGAGACTGGCACTGACTGAGTGATACTCCCTCTCTAGCCCTGTTCCCAGCCTGAAGAACCCCTACCATTTTAACTTGACCCTTTTTGAGATCCTTATGGGACTCCCTCTCCAGCTTTTTTTTTTTTTTGGTTTTTTGGTTTTTTGGTTTTTTGGTTTTTTGATTTTTTTGAGAGACAGAGTTTCTCTGTATAGCCCTGGCTATCCTGAAACTCACTCTATAGACCAAGATGGCCTTGAACTCAGAAATCCACCTGCCTCTGCCTCCCAACTGCTGGGATTAAAGGCATGTGCTTCCACTGCTCAGCTTGACTCCAGCTTTTGGCCCCACCCACACAAGAATGACTTTTCAGTCTGAAAAGGATCTTATGGCTCAATTGCAAGCTTTCCAGATCAGCCACCAGGAATTGTGGCCTAAACTTAGTGCGCTGTATAATGCAGGTATCCAAGAGTTTCCATAGGAGTACAAAGTTTTTGGAGATTGGGTATATATTAAGAGGCATCATGCTGAAAACTTGGAAGCAAAGTGGTAAAGCCCATTCCTGTTGTTGTTGACCACCCTGAAAGTGGATGGACTAACTTCCTGGAATCACATAACTCACATCAGATCAGCACCTGGGCCTGATGCCAACTGGATAGCAGCTGGTACCAGAACAAACCCCCCCCCCCCCAAGTTCAAGATCACCTGCTCTTCTGTAAGGCCAGATAAACCATGACATGACTATGGTGTATCTTCCTTCTGGTGCTGAGCTTCAGCACTTCTCACAACCCTACAAAGGGCCTTGGCAAGTACTCATAGCCACTGGGGATGTAGCTTGGTACACTACAGAGAAACACCTACCTTATACCTGATGGCTGGACCTTGTCTTTAATCTCTGTAAGTTAGTGGCCAGCCCTGACTCCTGGGATATCCTCACCCTAGAGACACAGGGTGAGGGATTATACAAATGTGGGGGACAAGGTATTTGCAAATCTAATCTGTGTTCCAGAAGTGGCCTTGTAGGGTGAGGCTTAGGGTATGGATACCCTAAGTTGAAGTGTCTTGTAAGAACCCCCACCCCATATATGTACTGCTGAGATGGGAGAGGCAGGCAGCAGGCCCATCAGTAGGAGGAGGGGCAACCACTTTTTCTGTGCTAACTGGGGGTGTCAAAAAGTTGGAAGCACATACTGGAGACCAGATCGGAGAAGGTTAAGGATTCAATGGCCAAGGTGAGAGAAGGGCTAGGCATGCAAAAGAGAGAAAGAGAACAGAGTCAGGACTGGTTTGAATCTTGATTTAACTCCTCCTCTTCGTTAACCACCCTCATTTCCACTTTGTTAGGACCCCTAATTGTTCTCTTGTTATTGTTGAACTTTGGACACTGCCTATTGAACAAGCTTATAGCCTTCACAAAAGAGAGAATAGGAGTAGTTACAACTGTAGGTCCTGTGCCAAAAATATGAGACCCTAAGTACAGGATCTGAAGAATATGAGAACAAGACCCCTGAGTATAGCTCCAGGATTGAATCTTGTACAGAAAAATGGAATAATTAAGAACCCTAAGGATTTTTTTCAGTCCACATCCCCCCTTACAGCTTCCCCCTCCTGCCTGGAGTCAAGGCTAGGTCAAGTTCCATTCTCCACCCATGGGAACATTCTTGAGTAAAAAATTCTCAGAAAACCGCAGAATGTACTAATTGTCTCCTGACCCTGTGGAAAGTCTCAGATAGAGTTCAAATGTGTGTCATGATCTTCCAATGCTTGCTAGCCAAAAGATTTAAAGATCAATATGCTTAGCCAATAAGTTTGAAATGTAACTTTGCTGGTATAACCTGTGCTCCTAAAAAAGTATAAAAACTTGTAATAGGCATTTATGATCAGCTTCTAGTCATTTACCTTGAGGGACTAATTGAAGTTCAACCCCAAAGGGCTGGAAAATAAACCTCTTGCTTTTACACTGGGAAAAAAATTACTATGAAAATGAATTCTATAAGATATGTGTTTTAATTGTTTCCCAATGCTTTTTTCTAATTCTTGAAGTGTTGAACTAACCTCCATAGTCTTGGTAGGAAAGTCCCATGGTTCTATACTAATATTTCTTGCCATTTGCAATGACATGTATAGCTCTCGGTAGACATGAGAAGCATTATGCTCAATCAAATAAGTCTGCCTAAAAGGACAATCACTTTATTGTAACACTCATATGAGATGTCTAAAATAGTAAATCTTATGGAGAAAAATAAAATAGTGGCTCCAAGCTGAGGGAGTGGAAAATATACAGTGCTTCCATGAATATATAGTTATAATAGAGAATATCAATACAGTTCTAGGTGTCAGTTATATTATATCATACCTATGGTTAAGAATACAGTGTGTCATATAGAAAGAATTTTCTTATCACAAATAAATAAAAAAGTGACAAAAAAGGAAAATAATGAAAGATATAGTAAACTATGTAGAGGATGGATAAGTTCATTATTCTAATTGCTCCTATTTATCTGAAGAAAAACCAATTAGGTAAATGACCTGAGATCTTTTTTTATTATGTATCTGTCTTCTATCCCTAATGATTTATATAAACCATTGGATTCATATATATTACCTTCTGTGAATTTTTACTATGAATATATTTATTTTGTAAATCTACCTGTTAGAGCTTGGCTGCTGCAAACTTCTTTTGATCATATCTATTTCCCTATTACATACTCAAACTTTTTCGTTTGAGAATTTCATGTTCCCTATCACAAAACCATGATCCAATCATGTGGAGTAGGAGGCATGTGTATATGTTCACCTTATATAGAGGCATATTTTCAGTTATGTATTAATCATTTATGTATGTGTTTATAATGAGCTAAACATCATTAATACAGACATTTTATGTTCTAAGTTTCTACCTTATTATTTACTTCATAAACTACATTGCTCAACTTTGACTCTACAATTCAAGAAAACTAGTCACAGTCTTTCATTTTGCTTTATTTTCTTGGGGCATTTCTACTCTCTAGTTATGTTTTATTCAGAATTTACATCCTATACCATTATGAAAGGCAACTCCAGAAGTAATTTATTATCTGTACTAAAATGTTTACAAAAGTTCATTGTGTGTTTTTATGAATCACCATTTAATTACAGATTTACTTAAGTCAACATGTTGTCCTTTAGAGCATTAATTGAAATCCTTTAAGAAACTTTGAAAATAGTAAAAGGACATGAAAGGAACAACTTTTAATAACAATTACAAATCATTATTTCACAATGCCTTAAATAAGCTGAAATACATTGACATGGCTTCAAATATTTTACTAATTATTTTTAGCTTGAAAGTCAGTGTCATATATGCTTCATGAAGACATGCCCACCAGAGCTTAATTTTAGACTTAACCTAAAGATCACTACTATTTCCAAATAGAGAATCACACACCAGGGAGATAAAAATGTCACGTGGGAAAGGAAGATAAAATTTTAATTGCTCTTAGCTTCCCCCATCACTCTATATAGTTTACACTAATTATAGGAAGTCTTGAGAGAATATATATATGTATATATATACATATATATGTGTGTCATATTCATTAATATATATTTATTTGTGACACCTCTTTTTTAACCATAAAAACTGTCATAACTTTATTCTACTGATTTGAAAAATTAGAATATGAATCATGGCAATTGATTCATAAGATGTGAACTACTTATAACTTGAGATTTGTGTCTTGATCCTCTGAATAAAAGAGATTGGGGCGGTTTTATGTGAACTATCATTACCTACTACAGAACTACTTCATGAGAAGGTCGCTGGCTCTAAAGTTCACACAGATCTGGGAGAGAAGTTTTCCAGTAGAGAAAAGGTGAGCACCCAGATTCACTTTCTCCTAGCACCTTCTCCTAGTCTTGAAATAAGACAGACAGTCTGAGGTCTAGTCTTTAGACAATTTAGGCAAGGAGCTGAAAATGATCAGTCATATTTTGAAGAGATGTATTAGAAGGCAAGAAAAGAATTATGTTCTAACATTCTCCCATGTATCCTTAATATATGGGGTGTGATGCTAACACAAATGGTATCTAATTGGCTTTACTATCTTCTCTGAGGCAAAGGAATACATTCAATCCCTATCTGTGTTATTCTTCAGGCAGATACTTCCCAGTATCATTAGGTAGAGTACAACTAACTTTAATATAAACAATCAATTTTCCTGGATAGGTTTACCTTATAATACTCTATCTAAACCACACCTTCAATTTAGCATAAGTCATCAAGGAACTCCTTATCTTATCTTGCCATCTCTTTTGCCATTTAGCTACCTTGCTTGTTTTAATCAAACATTGAAATTCTTGGTATGTTTTGATGATTGTTATAGATCCATAAAATTGAACATGAAAACTATTTACCATTTGACTTTCAATATGATGCAATCAACCCGTTTGCCTTCTCTTTTCCCTTAAGACTGAAATGATCTGAGTGAGGAGTGGTAGCTCTGTGCTATGTCTTTCTCTGTATTCAACATCTAAAATATCATTTCAGCTTATCATTGTTGAATGGTTTTTACTATCAGTTCACATTCATATTGAAAGAATATCTTCTTGATGCAACTTTCATCCTGTAAGTATTGGTTATTAATTTTATAACTGTTATAATATTTTCATATATGATTTTTAGTGAACTTCTTGATTGATGAAACACCTTTTCAAGACAAGCTTCTAACTCAAGGACTCATTTTAAATGCTCTCTATGTTCACATAGTTATGAGACATGTTTCTCTGCTTCTACATATAAAATATAACTGTGAAATACTCACGGGATGATTATAAAGAATAAAAGATTTCATTAAGCTAATGTAGTTTTTGATTAATTCATAGATGATTCTGTTAAAGGTCAATAAACATTTTAAATCAAGTTATAGTTTAGTGATTTCATGGTTGATTTCATGTGGCATTACTACTTTTTTAAAGTACACAATTTTGTTTCATCCTCCAAAGGAAATTTTATAGGACAAAACAACACAGACAAACTTGGAATACAATATACAAAGTTCAGTAAATCAGATACTAAAAGGAAAGCACTGAATTTATGAGATTATGTTAGACTTCAGGGCAATTAGTCAGTTGGGATGGGCTAGACACTCATGGCTAGTGCCATGTCTACAGTAACACAGTAAGATGTAGTGGAGTTTGTGTTTTAAGAACCTTTGTTTTCCAGCACATCCTTGTTAGAGGCTGAGAACAGAGAAAACTAGTCAGGTGGTCAGTCAAAACAGTGGAAAATATCAAAGCATATGCTTTAGTATGAGTCTTGACTTGCTTTGTGCTGGAATGATAGAACACTACACTGTACAATGGTTCGTTGAATTGGTTCAAGTCTGTAGCACCTGGGAAGCTGAAAGTATAGAAGCCTCCTCTGACGTGGTGCTTAATTGATGATTGTACTTTATGACTCTTCTCAGGTAGAAGACACAGAAGAAAAGCTCTAGGTTATGTGTCTACCTTCTGTCTTTAACTCCTATTGCATTTAAAGTATTTATTTTATTTTTAAAATTG
>JADRCD010199197.1:33873-49563 GCA_019843815.1 Montemys delectorum | reverse complement strand
GGAGGAGGAGGAGAAGGAGGAGGAGGAGGAGGAGAAGGAGGAGGAGGCAGCAGTTTTTCTGGGACAGTTGTACAGAGATAGGTTGCAGACAGAGAACAAGCTAGACACAAGGGGAGACATTACAAGCCAGAGAGTGAGAAGGAGACAAGAAATTAAAACAAATTGCCAGAGTTAATTTGAGGCCAAGCAGAGCAATTCAGTGAGAAGCTGAGAGAGAAGACAGATTGAATCAGAGTGCCGAGGAATTTTGAGCCAGAACAGCTGAGTTGAATCAGCCAGCCAGAGTTCAGAAAGAACTAGGAAGGTACGAGCTACTTCAGCAGCAAGTCTCAGAGGCTGAGAACACTCGAGGCCTAGATTAGATTGTACGGCAGCTAGAAGCTTTCAGGACTAGGTCTCCGTTAGCAGAATGAGGCAGTAAGCCTCGGAGATGACAGTTCTGCAGGAGAATAAAAGCTACTTTTACAAGACAGTAAATAACTGGGTGAAACCGGCCACGGTCCTTCTAAGTGGAGAAGGTTGTCAAAGGATGAGGCCTCAGTATAAGTGTGCAAAGGTCAGGGTCAGGGAGGGAGACTGGCTGTGTGCAGTGGTGTGTGAGCTGACCTCTCAAGCCCTCTGGAGAGGAGTCCGATATTGGCCTCCCAGCACAGCTATCAGGATGGACTTCCTGGCATTCTCTCCAGCAGGACACCCCAGTGTTCCCGGTGTAGCTGTAACTACACACGGGCTCTACTCCGCACCTCTTCAGTGCACATCTCTACCTGTCTCTTCAGTGTCTGGAATCTTCCTGAGTGTTTTGTCGGAGGAGGATTTCCTGGTTCCTGCACCTTCTGAGTGGATGCTCTCTCTGTAGCATCACTGACTCAGGAGCTCTGAGCTCTCCGGAGCACCAGCTTCCATAGCTACAGGGGAAACCTCTGTTCTGAAGCTCAGGCGGTGGCCTCTTGTGACACATCCTTGTCCCACTCAGCAAGCCTTCCTCTCGTCATGCCAGCTTCCTGGAACCTGCTCACAGGTCCTCAAACCACCCTGTGCCCTGTGGCAAACTGTATACGACACCCTTCTTTCCTCTTGCCCTCCATTTGTCCCTCTGTCCCCAAAGTATCTTCCAGGAAGGAACAGCATGAGTGTTGGGCTTTGCAGAGCTGAGGGATGGATGTGGCCCAGGGAATGGCATTATTAGAGGGTGTGGCCTTGATGGAGTGGGTGTGTCACTGTGGGCGTGGGCTTTCAGACCCTCAACCTAGCTGCCTGGAAGTCAGTCTTCCACTAGCCGCCTTCAGATGAAGATGTAGAACTCTCAGTTCCGCCTGCACCATGCCTGCCTGCATGCTGCCATGCTTCCACGATGATGATAATGAACTGAACCTCTGAACCTGTAAGCCAGCCCAAATTAAATGTTGTCCTTTATAAGACTTGCCTTGGGCCAGGCGGTGGTGGCGCACGCCTTTAATCCCAGCACTTGGGAAGCAAAGACAGAGGCAGATTTCTGAGTTTGAGGCCAGCCTGGTCTACAGAGTGAGTTCCAGGACAGCCAAGGCTATACAGAGAAACCCTGTCTCAAAAAACAAAACATAACATAACAAAACAAAACAAAACAAAACAAAAAAAGACTTGCCTTGGCCATGGTGTCTCTTTGCAGCAGTAAAATCCGAGCTAAGACAGGTAGCCAGGCAGAAGGCTCTTTCTGGTGTCATATGGCCTCATCCCAGCGTATGGTCCTGTAGTAACTCCAGATCTAGCTCAGAGCTTCAGTCACCTGGACGAAAGCTTGTGCATTTGCTGGACCCTTTGTTTGTTTGTTTGTTTGTTTTTGTTTTGGAGACAAGATTTTTCTGTGTGGCCCTGACTGTGCTGGAACCTCACTTTGTAGAACAGGCTGGCTTCGAACTCAGAGATCCTTCTGCCTTTGTCTCTTGAGTGCTGGGATTAAAGGTATAAATGCCTATGCTGCAGTCTCCGCCCTCCCCTCTCACACCCCTTTCCCTCCTCCTCCCCAACGCTGGACCATTTTTTGGACACATATTTTCCTCTGAAATGCCTACAAAATGGCATTTTGGGGTGGCCCAGGGTGACCATCGTGGATCTCAAACTTCAGTTTCCATCTGTAAAATAGAAACACCAAATACCTCATGAGTGGTTGCAAGGGTGGAGCTAACCGCCAACAGGCTTATGAGTTCAGTGATGGGCATACTAAAAGCAATTATGATCCTTGAGCGCCATCTAGTGTTTAAAGCCTATCATTGTATCTTGGAGTTCTCAGCTGGGTGGTTTTTGTTTTGTTTTGTTTTGTTTTGTTTTGTTTTGTTTTTTTCTTCGAGACAAGGTCTCTCTACAAAGCCCTGGCTGTCCTGGAACTCACTCCGTAGACCAGGCTGGCCTCAAACTCAGAAATCTGCCTGTCTCTACCTCCCAAGTGCTGGGATTAAAGGCATGTGCCACCACTGTCCGGCAGCTGGGTGATTTTTTTCTCCTCAAGCTTTTCTATAGGCAGCCTATGTCTGGGAGGTGGACAGGGTGTGTCAGCATAAGCCACTCTACTCCCACCCTGCCAAGGACGCTTGGGAACAGTTTTCTGTCCCCGGTGTCCTTTAGGCTGATGAACAAGGCTTTGAGGACAACCCCGGTCTCCTTTCTCTGAGTGGGCATTGGAGCTGCATGCTAAATTTTTCATCGTGTGTGCCTCTGTGTGTGCATGCGAGTGTGGGCGTGTGTTTGTGTGTGTGTGTGTGTGTGTGTGTGTGTTCACTGGTTTGTGAGCATGTGGACACCAGAGATCAATGTTGGATGTCTTCCTCTATCTTTCTCCACCTTACGTTTTGAAACAGTCTCTCACTGAACTTTCAACTGGCCCTTTTGGCTAAAATGACTGGCTAGCAAGGTCCTGGGATCTGCCTGTCTCTGCTCGACCACTGCTGCCTGCCCTGCCTGCAACCCTGGGGTGCTGGGGCTCTGAACTAGGCTCCTCCTATTTTAACAGGAAACACTGTACCATCAACAGGTGTGTGTGTGTGTGTGTGTGTGTGTGTGTGTGTGTGTGTGTATGTGTGTGTGTGTGGCCCTGGGCTGGGGACACAGCACTTGCCAGAAATAACTATCTCAGCTAATACATTCAGCCATTCCTTCTTGCAAAAGCTTACCCCAGCTGGGCTGGCCGACCATTTATGCCCCTCCTCCTGGTGGGGTTGGGTAGGGCTCTGGATTCTGCCTTGAGTATCCAGCTGTTCCCTACCCCATGGCACTTCTGCACGAGGCCTGGGGGTGGGGGTGGGGGGCTAGAGTATATAGAGGTAGGAAAGACCAGAAGAGAGACTGCGTTTGTGTGGCTTCAGGGAAGCCCTTGTCCCTGCAGGGTGGGGCTTTTTAGGTATGGCCAGTGTTTGTGATTCCTCAGCCTTCTCTGTTAAGAAGCCCAATAAATGCATTGATTTCCCAACATCACTTTGGCAGAACCATGCCTTGGCATGTTCCTGGGACTTTAGGAGGGGTAGGAGTGGTGGGCTTTGCTAATGTCTCCTCTGAGGAGGAATTTTAGCTACAAAGAGGGAGGGAGCGGGGAATGGACTGGGATATTTTTCCTGGTTGGTGGTCTGGGGTTGTGGGGTGTGGCAGGCATGGGCATCACAGTGTTGGGGATTTGGAATTGTTAGGAATTTGGAAGGACTCTGGTCAGTTTATGAGCAGTTCAAACTCGTTTGCGTCAAGCGCCTTTACTGGCTGAGCCCTCTCACCAGTTGGATTTGATTGCTTTGTTCCAAGCCTTCAGCTCATTAGCTGAAGCCCATGTGCACCATGGAGGACGGGGTGTGTTGCTGGGGCCTTTCTTCCGTTGTTATCATATGTTATCATATATCTGTGACCCCAGACACAGATGGCTGTTTGATCAAATGACTGGGACTTTGTGGCTCCATAGTGTCCATACATTAAATGAGTCACGACAAGTGCTAACTGAGCTCCGTTGGTGAAATGTTTGCTGTGCAAACATGAACGCTAGAGTTCAGATCCCCAGCACCTACATAAAAGCAGAGCGAGACAGCGCATGCTCTGGGGCCACTAGCCAGCCAGCCTAGTCAAATTAGCGAGCTCCATGTGCGGTGGGAGACCCTGTCTATAAAAATAAGTTGGCAGATGATTGAGGAAGGGACCCAGTGTTGACCACTGACCTCCATGAGCATTCATGTATGCATGTATATTTCTACACATGTGCACACACAAATATACATATGAGTGTGTATACATATGCACACAGAAAGGAGAAAAGAAAAAAGAAAAAAAATACCCCAAGTGTCAAGTTAAAGTGTTTTATACAACACTGAATACTTTTTGCGTCCATAGGGGAAACCTGACTGGTGGGCATGGATTCCCCGTGATGGTAGGTTACATATATTCTCCGGTGACGGCAGGTTACATGGATTCCCTGGTGACAGCAGGTTACATGGATTCCCTGGTGACGGCAGGTTACATGGATTCCCTGGTGACGGCAGGTTACATGGATTCTCCAGTGATGGTAGGTTACTTTTTGCATCTTGGCATCTATTGCTGGATATTTTGTTAAAACTTTGCTTCATACACACACACACACACACATACACACACACAAAGAAAAAAAAAGAAAAAAATTCTGCTTAATATCTTTATGTTTCTATTCGTGGAAATGATGTCTCCAGATATTAAAACATTAATGCGTTATCTTTCTCCAGGGTATGCTGGCATTGTATTAAGACCTGAAAAACACTTCTTCTTTCTCTATTTGCCTGAATAAGTTGGGAAACATTGGTGTTAACCTTTCCTCCAAATGTGGAAGAATTATCAGGTGAAGGCACTTGGTTCTGAAATTTTCTTCCGTAGAAAATTAGGAGGGCTGAAGATCTGGCTCAGCGGTTAAGAGCATTGGTGCCCATGCAGAGGACCCAAGTTGGCTTTCTAGCACCCACAACTTGGCTCACAGCCATCTGTAATTCTAGAGGGGCTTGGCGCTCTCTTCTGGTCTCTATGGCACTGCACACATGTAGCAGATATAAAGAGATTAATACAAGTAAAAGTAAATATTTAAAAAGAAAAAGAGAAGAAGCCCAGTGGTGCTGGTGCGGAGGTGGCACGCATCTTTAATCCCAGCATTCAGAAGGCAGAGGCAGATGGGTCTCTGTGAGTTTGAGGCCAGCCTGGTCTACATAATGAGTTCTGGGATAGCCAGGGCTACACAGAGAAACCTCGTCTCAACAAACAAACAAACAAACAAACACCAAAACCAACTAACCCCTCCCCCCAAAAAACCCAACAACAACAAAAAACTTAAAAAGAAAATGAAGGCAGATTCAGTTTCATGATTGGACTCACCATAATTCAAACTTTATCAGTCAGTCGGGTAAGGTGTACTATCTGAAGAATTTGTACATTTAATTAATCAGATTATTGATTTTTTGGTATATTGTGCTTAAGGCTATTTTTTTGACTTTATGAGTTTTTAGAAATGCCCCCTTTAAAATGATTGATGTCAACAATTTGGCATTTGTCTCTGTTTTATATCTTATCACTTCTGCTAGGGTTTAGTATTTTAATTACTTAAAAAAAAACATTCATTTTATTTTTTAACTGTTGAGAGCTTTTGGTGCCGATTCTAGGAATTTGGCATTTGTCACTGGGCTGGGACAAGGAAGTGGGCTCAGGTAAGAACATGGAAACGGTGACCATGGGGCTCTGTTTCCTGCTTTGCTTAGTCACTACCTTGTGTGAGCTCTTTGCTAACTACTCAATTACTATCGCCTGTGAGCTCCTTGTTTACTACTTCCCTTGATTACTTTGTCTCTGATCTAAGAACCGTGTTTTTTGGATGAACCTGGAATGATGTAAAAGCAGGCTGGAGAGGAACAAAGCTGCTTCGGCCTCAGCGCTGGCTGGAGCCGGGTTATAGTCTGGTCTAATTGTTTTTCTTCTCAGCCCTCACTCCCTCCCTTGAGACGGGTTGACTGACTGAGCTGGCTTGGTCATTTAACTGTGTGTCTATGTGTGTGTATGAGCATGTCAATGCAGGTATCCACAGAGGCCAGAAGGGGCCATCAACATCCAGCACCTGGAGTGACCGGCAGTTGGAAGCCATCCTCCATGGATGCTGGGACCCGAATTGGGGTCCCCTGAAAGACTTTTAATTGCTGAGCTAATTCTCCAGCCTATTTCTTTCTTTCTTTTTTTTTTTTTTAAATGGATATTTTGCCGGGCAGTGGTGGCACACGCCTTTAATCCTAGCACTTGGGAGGCAGAGGCAGGCGGATTTCTGAGTTCGAGGCCAGCCTGGTCTACAGAGTGAGTTCCAGGACAGCCAGGGCTACACAGAGAAACCCTGTCTCAAAAAACCAAAAAAAAAAAAAAAAAAAAAAGGATATTTTATTTATTTACATTTCAAATGTTACCCCTTTCCAGGTTTCCTCTCTGCAAGCCCCCTATCCCATCCCCCCTTGCCCTGCTTCTATGAGGGTGCTCCCCGACTTAACCACTCCTGCCTCACTGCCCTGGCATTCCTCTATACTGGGCATCAAGCCTTCACAGGACCAAAGGTCTCCCCTCCCATTGATGCCAGATAAGGCTCCTTCAGCTCCTTCACTCCTTTCCCTAACTCTACCATTGGGGTCCCTGTGCTCACTTCGATGGTTGGCTGTGAGCATCTGCGTATGTATTGGTCAGGATCTGGCAGAGCCTCTCAGGAGACAGCTGTATCAGGCTCCTGTCAGCAAGCACTTCTTGGCATCCGCAATAGTGTCTAGGTTTGGTGTCTGCCTGTGGGATGGATCCCCGGGTGGGGCAGTCTCTGGATGGCTTTTCCTTCCATCTCTACTCTACCCTTTTCCTGTGTATTTTCTTTAGACAGGAGCAATTCTGGGTTAAAATTTTGGAGATGGGTGAGTGGCCCCATCCCTCAACAGGGCGGCCATTCCTAACCTATGGATATGGTCTCTACAGGTTCTCCCTCCCCTTTGTGGAGTATTTCAGCTAACGTCATCCCTCTGGGGTCCTGGGAGGCTCTTGCTTTCCTGGCATCTGGAACTTTCTGGTTGCTACCCCCAGTATCCCCCATTGCTATACACCTCTATTCAGTTTCCTGACCCTCTGTACATCTCCTCCATTTCCTCCCGTATCTGATCCTGACCCCCTTTCCCCTTCCCCTCCTTTCTTCCTCCCAAGTCCCTCCCACACTCTACTTCCCTTGATTATTTCCTTCCCCCTTCTAAGTAGGACTGAAGCATCCACTTTTTGGTCTTCCTTCCTCTTGAGCTTCAGGTTTTCTGTGAGTTCTATCGTGGGTATTCCACGCTCTTTGCCTAATATCCACTTATCAGTGAGTGCATACCATGTGTGTTCTTTTGTCACTCAGGATGATGTTTTCAAGTTCCATCCACTTGCCTATAAATTTCATGAAGTCATTGTTTTTAATAGCTGAGTAGTACTCCATTGTGTAAATGTACCACATTTTCTGTATCCATTCCTCTGTTGAGGGACATCAACAGAGGGTTGTTTTTGAGGGGTGTTTCCAGCTTCTGCCTATTATAAATATGGCTGCTATGAACATAGTGGAGCATGTGTCCTTATTACATGTTGGAGCATCTTCTGGCTATATGCCCAGGAGTGGTATAGCTGGTAGTACTATGTCTAGTTTCCTGTGGAACCACCAAATGGGTTTCCAGAGTGGTTGTGCCATCTTACAATCCCACCAGCAATGGAGGAGTGTTCTTCTTTTTCCACATCCTCGACAACATGTGTTGTCACTTGAGTTTTTGACCTTAGCCATTCTGACTGGTGTGAGGTGAAATCTCATGGTCATTTTGATTTGCATTTCCCTCATGACTAAGGATGTTGAACATTTCTTTAGGTCATTCTCAGCCATTTGAGTTTCCTCAGTTGAGAATTCTCTGTTTAGCTCTGTTCCCCATTTTTTTTTTTTTTTTTGAGACAGGGTTTCTTTCTATAGCCATGGCTGTCCTGGAACTCACCCTGTAGACCAGACTGGCCTCGAACTCAGAAATCTGCCTGCCTCCGCCTCCCAAGTGCTGGGATTAAAGGTGGTCGCCACCACTGCCTGGCCATTCCCCGTTTTTTAATAGGATTATTTGGTTAGATATCCAGTCTGTTAGTCTATGTCTTTTATTGGGGAATTGAGTCCATTGATGTTAAGAGATATTAAGGAAAAGTGATTGTTGCTTCTGTTATTGTTGTTGTTAGAGGTGGAATTATGTTTGTGTGTTTCTCTTCTTTTGGGTTTGTTGAAAGAAGTTTACTTTCTTGCTTTTTCTAGGGTATACTTTCCCTCCTTCAATTGGAGTTTTTCATCTATTATCCTTTGCAGAGCTGGATTTTTGGAAAAAAATTGTGTAAATTTGTTTTTGTTATTGAATATCTTGTTTTCTCCATCTATGGTAATTGAGAGTTTTGCTGGGTATAGTAGCCTGGGCTGGCATTTGTGTTCTTGTAGGGTCTGTATGACATCTGCCCAGGATCTTCTAGCTTTCATAGTCTCTGGTGAGAAGTCTGGTGTAATTCTGATAGGCCTGCCTTTATATGTTACTTGCCTTTTTTCCCTTACTGCTTTTAAAATTCTTTCTTTGTTTAGTGCATTTGGTGTTTTTATTATTATGTGATGGGAGGAATTTCTTTTCTGGTCCAGTCTATTTGGAGTTCTGTAGGCTTCTTGTATGTTCATGGGCATCTCTTTCTTCAGGTTAGGGAAGTTTTCTTCTACAATTTTGTTAAAGATATTTACTGGCCCATTACATTGGGAGTCTTCACTCTCTTCTATACCTATTATCCTTAGATTTGGTCTTCTCATTGCATCCTGGATCTCCTGGATGTTTTGGGTTAGGAGCTTTTTGCATTTTGCATTTTCTTTGACTGTTGTGTCAATGTTTTCTATGGTGTCTTCTGCCTCTGAGATTCTCTCTTCTATCTCTTGTATTCTGTTGGTGATGCTTGCATCTATGACTCCTGATCTCTTTCCTAGGTTTTGTATCTCCAGGGTTGTCTCCCTTTGTGATTTCTTTATTGTTTCTATTTCCATTTTTAGATCCTGGATGGTTTTGCTCATTTCCTTCACCTGTTTGGTTGTGTTTTCCTGTAGTTCTTTAAGGGATTTTTGTGTTTTCTCTTTAAGGGCTTCTAGCTGTTTATATGTGTTCTCCTGTATTTCTTTAAGGGAGTTATTTATGTCCTTCTTAAAGTCCTCTATTATCATCATGAGATGTGATTTTAAATCATAGTCTTGCTTTTCCGGTGTGTTAGGGTATCCAGGACTCAATGTGGTGTGAGAACTGGGTTCTGATGATGTCAAGCAACCTTGGTTTCTGTTGCTTATATTCTTGCCCTTGCCTCTTGCCATCTGGTTATCTCTGGTATTAGCTGGTCTTGCTGTCTCAGACTGTGGCTTGTCTCGCCTGTAAGCCTGTGTGTCAGCACTCCTGGGAGACCAGTTATCTCCTGGTGGAATTTGGGTATGGAGAGCTATGGCACAGGGTCAGCTCCGGGGCATAGATGGAAACTGGTAGCTTTCCAGCCTATTTTTAAAATAAGCTTTATTTTATTTTTAATTATGTGTATGTGTGGCTATGTGCACATGAGTGCCAAAATTTAAAATTAAGTTCAAATTTATTGATTTTTTTCAATTATTTTTTTCTACTTAATTTCTGCATTTTTTTTTTTGAGACAGGGTTTCTCTGTATAGTTCTGGCTGTCCTGGAACTCACTCTGTACACCAGGCTGGCCTTGAACTCAGAAATCCCCCTGCCTCTGCCTCCCAAGTGCTGGGATTAAAGGCATGCGCCACCACTGCCTGGCTATTTTTATAATTTTTTTTTTTTTTTTTTTTTTTTTTTTTTTTTTTTTTTTTTTTTTTAGTTTTTTCTCTTTCTAGCTTCCCTACTCCCTACACCTTTTTTTGAGACACACAGTCTCATCATGCCAAGGACTTACCATGCAGATCAGGCTAGCCTCAAACTCACAGGGCTCCTCCTGCCTCTGCCTCCTGAGTGTCGAGAGCAGAGGCATGCTCTGCCATGCTCGGTCTAAATTCTGAGTTTGAACATATGCTCAGGCTCATGCTGCTTCTGCAGTGATTGGTAAAGTTGTATGGCTTTCTTCTTTCATTTGTTAGTATGGTGGGTTGCTTTGATTTCAAAATTCAAGCAGCCTTCCCTTTCTGGACTAAGCTCTACTTGGCTGAGGGATCTTGATGCTTTTAATGTATTCTGGAATCTGTTTGACAGCTTTATGCTGTGGATTTTTATATTTATATTTTCAAGGGCTTTGGTTTAGTTTCACCCTCCCGTACTGACTTTCTCTCTCCTCTGCTCTGTCTCCTCTTCCCCTCCCTCTTCTGCTCCCATGTACCAGGGTAATTACTTGCTTCATGAAATGAATTTGGAAAGCTTCCCCTCTTTCCTAATTTGTGGGGAGACTAGATAGAACCCTGTGATTTCTTCCATAGAAAAATGGTAGAAGTTGCCAGTGGAGACGGCTGGCCCTGATTTTGTTGTTAGAACAACTTGGAGGACCAATTTATTTTCTCACGTAGATAAAAGACTGCCAAGTTATCCTTTTTCCCCCTTGGGTGAGTTTGTAGATCTTGTGATTTCCATAATGGGATGTTTTATCCTCATTGTTGGATTTGCCTGTCTGGAGTTGTATGTTTAATCCACTATTAACGTGGCGGCCATTGTCTGTGAGGTCTTTTTTAACAACTCGCCTAGCCGGGTGGTGGTGGCGCACGCCTTTAATCCTAGCACTTGGAAGGCAGAGACAGGTGGATTTCTGAGTTCAAGGCCAGCCTGGTCTACAGAGTGAGTTCCAGGACAGCCAGGGCTCTACAGAGAAACCCTGTCTCGAAAAAACCAAAACAAACCAAACTAAAACAACAACAACAACAAAAAGCCAACGCCTCCCCTCTTCTTTAATTTCTGCTATTGATTACTCACGTGGTCTATTTCTGCCATTGTTTCTCTATATTCTCCTCAGTTTGGCTAGTGGTACATAGTTTTACTGGTTGTTGAGGTTCATTGGCTTTTATTTTTGTTTTTGGTGTCTGTGGTTGTAGCTGTTGCTTCTTCCTATGTGCCTTGACTTCGTCTCTCTTATCCCCAGTTTCTCAAGATGGAGGCTTGGGTGGCCGGTTTGAGACTGTCATCTCCTCTAACATGAGACTGTGATGATTTTGGGTATAGACTATGTTTGGTATGTCTGCACGTGTCTAAGGTTTGAAGGTAGTCACGTGTGTGTAGATGGATGAGTGTGTGTGTGTGTGTGTGTGTGTGTGTGTGCATGTGTGAGCAGGTGTGTGCTTGTGTTAGTCCATGTGTGTATGTGTTGTACAGACACATGTGTGTGTGTGCATGTGCATGCATGCGTGAGCAGGCGTGTGCTTGTGTGTGTGTGTGTGTGTGTGTGCATGTGTAGGTTACAGGACAACCTCAGATGTTGGTCTTCCAGGTTAAGGTGAGGTGCCACATGCACCAGGCTAGCCGGTTCTCAAGCTCTGTCCTGAGTGCCAGGAAGCCCTCCAGGGCTGCTTCTGTGTTTGCTGCCCATATGCTGTGTATTTACCGTATTACAAATGTGAGCTGCCAGGCCCATCTTTATGCTGGCTCTAGGGATTCGAACTCTCATCAGTAGCAAGCACTTTACCCACTAAGCCATCTCTCACCCAGCCCCTAGCAGCTTCCCCTGCACTGAGTTCCCACCACTTTCTGTGTACTGCTGTTTAACTCGGACCTTAAACCTTATCTGCTTTAAGAGCCGGTTTCGTTTTCCTGGTTTTGCTGATTGATTTCACCTGGTGTCTTTATTATTGTCTTTCTTCAGCATCCTGCTTTTGAAGATTTATTTTTTTATTTATTTTATGTGTATGAGTATGCTGTAGCTGTACAGATGGCCGTGCGCTATCATGTGTGTGGCTGCTGGGAATTGTACTCAGGACCTGCTTGCTCCAGCCTGCTTGCATAATTCACTGTAGCTGTCTTCAGACGCACCAGAAGAGGGCGTCAGATCTCATTACGGGTGGTTGTGAGCCACCATGTGGTTGCTGGGATCCAAACTCAGGACCATCAGAAGAGCAGTCAGTGCTCTTACCCACTGAGCCATCTCGCCAGCCCCAGTGTCCTGCTTTTGAGATGAGGTCTCCAGGTAGCCCAGGCTGGCCTTGAAATTGTGGTGGTCCTCCTGCCTCAGCTTCCTGAGGGCCAGGATTACAGTTGTGGGCTCACACACAACTTTGCTGTGCTAATTATTTCCCTTATCCTGTAGTTTCTTCTCACCTTTGGGAACTAGACACGGAGTTCATTAACTGAGTCCTTCTCCAACCAATATGTGCCTTGTTCTGCGTATTAAACTCTAAATACTGCCATTTCAGTATTTGTACCTGTTTAATAAATACCATTTAAATGACAACTTCAGGTTAATTTTAAAATTAAATTATTATTATTATTATTATTATTATTATTATTATTATTATTAATCTTTTGGTTTTTTGAGACAGGGTTTCTCTGTGTCGCCTTGGAGACCAGGCTGGTCTTGAACTCAGAAGCCTGCTTCTGCCTCCCAAGTGCTGGGATTAAAGGTGTGCGCCACCACCGCCTGGCTAAATTTATTATTTTTAAAAATGATGTGTGTATGAGTGTTTGGCCTGTGTGTCTGCCTCTGCATCTTATGTATGCAGTGACCTGGAGAACAGAGGAGGGTGTTGGATCCCCTGAAACTTCAGTTACAGATGGTTGTGAGCCATCTTTCCAGGCCCTTTATGCTACAGCTAACAAGTGTGCTGGAAACTGTACCTGGGTCTTCTGGAAGCACAGCCAGTTCGCTAACCACTGATCCATCTTTCCAGGTCCTTTATGCTAATTTTAAGGGCTTGTATGTATGTGTGTGTGTGTGTGTGTGTGTGTGTATTGGAACCATGTGCTCTTTAGAAGTATTAAGTCTTTCTTAAAATGGAAGAATGTAAATGTTTACATTTTACTGTGCTTGGCATGTTGCTGTGCATCTCATGGGCTTAGTTCAATGTAATTTTAAAAAAACGAACCACATGACAGAGGTGACCGAATGAATGAATGTCCCAGGGACCTGTGGACACCTATGATTTGTTGCTGTGGGACAGCTGCTGAGTCAGGAAGGCCAGCCCCTTGTTCTCTCTTGGGAGAGCCCCTCTGACTGCCTGTACAAGTGGCTATCTTCCTGGTGCAGGGTAGCAGTGGCCACGACTTTGATCCCAGCACTCGAGAGGCAGAGGCAGGTGGATCTGTGAGTTTGAGGGCAGCCTGGAGTACAGAGTGAGATTCAGGACAGCCAGGGCAAGACAAACACACAAACAAACAAACAAGAAGAAGAAGTAAGTATGGCTCCCGTTCGTGAATAAAGAGCTCGTAAATGCTCTATGCGGACTCAAATCCTAATTCTGACCCACATTTGAATCAATAATTTTGAAAGCAACACAGGGGGTGGGACAGGAGAAATGGCTAAGTCAGTAACTCTCTTTCTGCACAAACATAACAACAGGAGTTCCATGTTGGGGTGATCTTTTTGTGCACAGTTAATTTGTGTCTTTTCTCCATTTTCTGTCTAGTTAAAGGTTTGCCAGTTACTTATGAGGCAGAGATGGGGGGGGTCTCTGAGGCTGAGGTTGCCCTGGTTCACCCTGGCCCAGCCTCATTCTCCAAACCCTAATTGTTCCCGGGTTTCTACCAATTACTGTTTTTTTTTTTTTTTTGTCCCTTACTATTTTCTCCTCTCTAAGCTACAGTTAGTTCCTTTTCTGTCCTTTGAGGAGTAATATTTGGTGGGTTTTGTGATATTGAAGTTACATTGTATTTTATTTATTTATTTATTTATTTATTTATTATTTTGTCTCAAGACATTTTAAAAAAGTTCCCTCTTATTTATTTTTTGTTTTATTTTTTTTTGTTGTTGTTGTGTTTTTTTTTTTTTTCAAGACAGGGTTTCTCTGTGTAGCCCTGCCTGTCCTGGAACTCACTCTGTGGACCAGGCTGGCCACAAACTCAGAAATCCGCCTGCCTGCCTCTCAAGTGCTGGGTTAAAGGTGTGTGCCACCACTGCCCAGCTTTCCTTAGATGATCTGTTGTTGTGTAATTCCCCATTGGTTATTTAATTACGTATTTGTGAATTGTTTGACATTCCTGGTGTTTTTAGCTTCTGTTTTCCTGCTTCTGGGGTCAGAGAAGTTGCCGGATAGCACACAGTTCTCATTGGCTCAGTGGACCAGCCTAGCCGCCTAGCACTGCTGTTCACAGGCAGAGGTTTCACTGATGCGGCTTGTGTTGATTCCTTTGGATCAAATCTTGCTGGAAACCTCTGAGTTTCCCATTCCTGGGTGTCTACAGTTACCCTGGCATTGGAAAGGTAAGCTATTCTCCCTCCCTCCCTCCCTTCTTCCCTCTTTCCTTCACTCCCCCCCGCCCCCGTCTTCCTTCATTTACTCTATTTAAACATTATTCTCAAGACATCTGAGTGAAATTGGGTCACCTCTGCTGAGCAAAAGAACCTGAAAAATAATATTTAAAATGACCATTGAGCCTACAGTTTCTCCATGGCACAGATGTGTGCTCCCTTCCACACTTCCATTTTCTTCATGTAGTCTGGAAGCCAGAAGAACAAGAGCACAGGGATGCCGCGTTACTGCCCCGGCCTTCCTTCCTTTCTTCATTCTTTTTTTTCCCTCCCTCCTTCCCTTCCTCCCTATGTATCTATGTAGTGTGTGTGCAATGTATGCTTGTAGGTGTACATGCATGTGTGTATTTGTGTGTGTGTGTGTGTGTGTGTGTGTGTGTGTAGGCCAGAAGTCCATGCTGAGTGTCTTCCTCCATCATCCTCCGCCTTAGTTTTTGAGACAGGGTTTGTTAACTGAGTCCAAAGCTTACTGACTGGTCTGATGGGCCAGCCATCGAGCCCTGGGCATCCCGTGTTCTGTTTCTCCCTCCCTGCGGTGGTCAATTTATAGACACTTGGGATGCAGAGCCACCAATGTCAGCTTCATGTGGGTGCTGGGAGTCTGAACCCGTCTTCATGCTTGCCTCTCACACTTTACCAACTGAGCAGTTTCCCTAGCCGCCTCTCATTGCCTGCTATGTACATACCGTATATGTATGTGCGTGTGTGTATGTGAGTGTGTACGTAGGGAACAAACAGTTGTGGCCCATTTTCAGAATAAGATAGAGTTCACTGGATAAGAGGGGAGGTACCGAGCCCCTCTCTCCTTAGCTGACAGCTCACGGGTGCTTATCTCAGAGATAACCCTGAGAGTTAGAAAGTTACAGGCTGTTAGCTGCATGATGGAGCCCAGAGACGGGGCAGGGCAGTCTCGGGCCTGCATTATTGGATGTAAAGCTGATGCTTTATATCCAAGCCAACAGGGTGTGGAGTATGGCGAAGGGGGCAGGCCTAGCCTATGGGAAAGGAGGACAGGACTTCTCATGGCCTGGGGAACTCTAAAAACCATGATCTTACACCAAACCAGCATGGTGAGCATTTTTGCCTTCTCTGCGCTGGCGTCCTTCCTGCAGCACGGCATGTGAACGGCTTTGCTCTACAGCGTGGTGTCTTGATTCTTATCCCTCCATCTATCGTCTGTCTATTAGCTATCTATCTATCTATCTACCTATCTATCTATCTATCTATCTATCTATCTATCTATCTATCTATCTA
>JADRCD010199197.1:18890-33863 GCA_019843815.1 Montemys delectorum | reverse complement strand
CTATCTATCTATCTATCTATCTATCTATCTATCTATCTATCTATCTATCATTTTTCTACCATCTATCCATCTATCTATCATCTATCTATCTATCTATCTATCTATCTATCTATCTATCTATCTATTATCTATCTTCTATTTCCATCCATCTATGATCTATCAATCCACCTATCCATTCACCCATCATCTATCTATCCATCCATCTATCTATCCTCTCTGTCTCTCTAAGACTCACATTTCTATCAGCATTTGCTGTACTGACAGGTTTTTGGTACAGTCTATACAATTAAGAGTAGTGGCACATTTGGACTCCTACCTGCAAGTACATTGAATATAGAATGCTTCATGGACTGGAAGGAAATGGATATTTTTGTATTTAGAGTTGCCACTGACAAGTTAATCTGGAGAGTTCTGTTAAGCATTTGTATGGGTGAAGGGAGAGCAACACCCAGCCTAGTTGTTATTGCTTCCCGCCATTTAGTAGCATTCTACAGTTGTTGGAGTTACCTACATTAGGTAGAAAAACCTTTGGAATAAAGTTTCTTACAATAAAAGCTTTCCAGCAGTCAAAATTGAGAGTGTTAAAACCACGAGCAAATACGCTTTTCTGGAAACCTTTCCCTTTGAACAAAGCACAGAACCACAGGGATAGGATGGGAATGGCGCTCAGCTCTGCCAAGAGGGGCCAAATGCTAAAGGCACAAAGTCACTAGCCTTCGATCCTTGTTTAGACAGGAGACAGGAGATAGCATCGCCATGGACAGTGTGCAGCTCTGTGGCAGCCAGAGTCTCCGATTTCATGTCTAATGAACAAGAAGGTGAGTACAGTGGGTACATACATAGTATTGTACACACGTATACATACATGCACACACATTACTGTATATACATGTATACATAATGCATACATTACTGTAATACATGTGTATACACACAAATATACATTACTGTACATACATGTACACACATACACATTACTATACATACCTGTATACATACATGCATACATACACATTACTATATACATTCATTCATACATATATGCACACATGTGTATACACATACACACATTACTGTACACACATGCATACACATGCACATTACTGTACATGCATGCATACATAATAGATACACACTTGTTACTCTACAGAATACAGTAACATGGGCAGGCACTGTGATCTCCATGGCTGTAGTATGAAGGTGGTTGCCTTGTGCACATCTGATCCTTGACTCTTCCTCCCCACTTCCTCCTCCTCTCTTTCTCCCCCCTCCTCTCTATTATCCTCCCCTCTTTCATCCTTCCCAGACCCCCCTCTCCTCTTCTTCCCCCTTTTTCTGCCTCCTCCACTCCTTTCTTTTCTTTTCCTTTTTCTTCCTTCCCATCTCTCCACCCTATTCCTATTTACCATATTTGTCTCCATCATCCCGGCCCCCATGGTCCCCTTTGTCACACTCCGACCACTTGGGCTGCTCTTCTGCTGTCGGAAGCTCTTCCCAGCGATCTCGAGTGCTATGTGGGGTTTTGTTACAGGGTTAGAGGCTGAAGTGTCATCTCCGGTGTGGGGTCAGCTGTGCAGCTGTACCTTTCTCTGGGCTTCTGAGCAGGAATGGCTGATGGTCACCTCATGGCAAGAGATGCAGTGTCCTCGGCAGAGCAGGCTGTAGGGAGATGGCTGTCCCCTGTGTCCTGGTGTTTCCGGGGTGCCTGCCCCACAGCATTTCCTGTGTGACTCTCCCTGCTGTGTTGGGTTCTTCATCTCTTTCTGTGGACTGTATTGGTTTGTGAATAGCGACATAGGCATGTGTGTGTATGTGTATATGTGTGTATGTGTAATAGGTTTCTTACGTGTGTGGGTTAAGGCTGGCACTCTGCTGTCTTGGTGACCTGTAATAGTTTCCTACAGGCTGATGGAGTGATGTCAGCATGTGAGGGGATGGCATGTGTGCCCTGTTTTCTACATCTCTCACTCGTAGTTCTTGGTACCCTCACATGCCTGGTGATCTCCGATGACTAATTCATCACTAATCTTACTTAGGGCCATTCTCGGTCCGAACTGAGGACAATTCCATCCAGAGATGACCTCTCTTACCCTTTTGATGGAAGCACGTGTGGTCTTGCAGACCCACAGATGGGTTAGCCGTCACTGCTGGAGTGGATTCTGTGCTCTGTGCCCTTTCTTCACCATCAGAGTAGACCCATGGCTCTAGAGAACAGCCACCATCTATCTGTCCTTACGGCAGCTTGTGTCCTGTGGCTGCCTGGGGTTAAGCTTCAGCTCCTTCCGTGCCCATTTCTGCTGTGGGTGCTCTGTGCAGGGGATGACTCTGGAGTGTGTCCTAGGCACCATTTTGCTTTTTAGTGTTCCTGTGTGTAACTCAGTCTCACCTTGGGAGCAGGATGGTTGGTAGCCATGCTGAGCTGTCCCTCTCCTTGACAACCAGCCATATGTTTAGGAAGTTCCCCAGCGTTATTTTAACTGATCTTTTCCATCATTGCCTTAATGCTGGCATACCCTTGTTTTCTTGGGATAAAAATTATTTAGTGATAATGTGGAATTAAAAAGAAATCAAAATGTGTATCAGTGTTTTACCTGCATGTATGTCTGTGCACCATGAGTGTAGTGCCCACAGAGGCCAGAAGAGGGCATCAAATCCCCTGGAACTGGAGTTATGGGTTACCATGTGGGTGCTGGGCATCAAACCTGGCTCATCTGGAAGAACAGTCAGTGATCTAAATGACCAAGGTACCTTTGTTGGATTTTGTTTTTGTTTTTGTTTTTTGTTTTGTTTTTCAAGACAGGGTTTCTCTGTGTAGCCCTGGCACTGTCCTGGAACTCACTCTGTAGACCAGGCTGGCCTCGAACTCAGAAATCCGCCTGTCTCTGCCTCCCAAGTGCTGGGATTAAAGGCATGCACCACCACTGCCCGGCTTTTTTTTTTTTTTTTTTTTCTTTTTTTTTTTTTGGGGGGGGGGTCTTTGTTGGATTTTTAAAGTGCATATTTAAGTAAAAAAAATTTTCCATCTAAAGAAATGGAAACAGTTCTTCAATGACCTAAGGAAGCTTTGCTGTTAGGGATGTGCTGATGTCACAGATCAGTGGAGCAAATTTCCAAGGTTTTCTTTGTCTGGAATACTTTGACTAAGAACTATTATCTGTCTGGGTAGGTGGCTGGCTCAGAGATAACGAGCACTTGCTACTCTTGGAGAGGACCTGGGTTTGATTCTCAACACCCACATGGTGGCTTACAACCATCGGTAAGTCCAATTTTAGGGGATCTGACGCCCTCTTCTGGTCTCTGTGGGCACTACACACGTGTGGTGTGTATACATTCATACAGGCAAAACACACACTGAGAAAACAAAACGAAATGTTATTCTCATGTGAGTGTGAGCTGGGGCTGCTTTGTAGGAGAGCCCGGGCTCGGGGAACTTACAGGCTTTGCTATCCTGTAGACGGTTTTTTTTTTTTAAATTTAAGATTTATTTATTATATGTACATACACTGTAGCTGCTTTTCAGACACCCCAGAAGAGGGCATCCAATCTAATTACAGATGGTTGTGAGCCACCATGTGGTTGCTGGGATTTGAACTCAGGACCTCTGGAAGAGCAGTCAGTGCTCTTAACCACTGAGCCACCTCTCCAGCCCCCCTTTAGACATTTCAAACATTGAAAGTAATTTGGAGTTTTGCTTCTGTAATCCCCAAACCTAAATAACTCAGGACAGTTTTCTAATGCTGGAGAAAGGAAATCTCCTTCAAGGTACTGGGACTTCAAGGGATGACGATGAGGAAACAAGGACGTGAGGTTGGGAGGCCTGAGAGGCATGTCCGGCTCCCTTTCCCAGAGAATGCGAGTTCCCCGCAGTGCACGCTCTGAGGCTCAGCGATGCTCTTTACGAGGTGGTATGTCTTTTATAGTCTGTTTGAAAAAATAGTTTAATCTCTTTTAGATTTTTCTTGGAAGTTAGAGACGTATTTCTTTGACATTAACTGTGTGTGGTGTGTGCGTGTCGGTCAGAGGTCCACTTTGGCGTTTCCCCTGTTGCTCGCCATTGTATCTTTTGAGATTTCCCCCCAACCCCCATCTCTCAGTGAACCTGGAGCTTGCTATTTCAGCTAACCTGGCTGGCCAGCGAGCCCCAGGTCCCTCCTGTCGCTGTCTTTACAGCCGCTGGGTTCCAGGCGTGTGCTGCCACACTCAGCGTGTCCTCGAGCGTTGGGGTTCCACGCTCAGGTCCTTGTGCCTGCCTAGTGGGCTCTCCCCCCCCCGCCTCCCTTCCTGGTTTTGGTTTTTCTAGAGTTTCCTGGTGATGCATGTTGAGTTGAGTTTCCTTAGAAGGAAGCTGAGGCCACACGAGGGCTACGGGGGCCAAGCCGTCAGCACCAGGCCATGAAGGCGGGCCAGAGCGTTTCTCTATTAAATGGGAAAATTTGGAACTCAGACAGACAGAGGGAAACCTACAGGGAGACACTGAGGCGAGAAAGCCTGGTGGGCAGGGTCTTCCTTCTTCCCTTGTGCTACAAGCTGCAGATGTGAAAAGGCCTTTCCTCCCCGGTGTGTCCAGGCCCAGCCTGGCTGCCGGCTTGCCTTCACACTCCTGGCTCTGGAGTCGTAAGGCAGCAAGCTCCTGTTGCTGTCAGCTTCTGACTTGTGGGTCTTCTCTTTGCTGTGGCATCCAGAGAGAATAATTCCACCCAGAAGGTAAGTGTGGGGTGCCACTAGAGAGCCTTAGTTTGTTTGAGACCATGCCTCTTTCTATAGCCCCACCTGTCCTGGATCTCATTATTTAGACCAGGCTGGCTGTGAACTCCCAGAGATTCACCTGCCTCTGCCTCCCAAGGGCTGGGATTGAAGTCGTGCACCACCATGCCAGCTGGAACTCCTGTTTCAGCATGGAGTGAACTGCAGAGATTCGGGAGTGAGGACGGAGTGTAGGGACACTGAAGGGGCGTAACTAATGGCCATTCTCGAGAATGCATCTTCCCCAGGGCTGTGGACACTGATTGTCCAGGCAGGAGGAGAGACAGGAGTCATTTCTTTACCACTCAGTGCCCAAGTCAGGTTGCTAAAGGCTCACCCCATGGGGTATCACTTCCCTTGTATGTCTAGAGGATGGTGTGAATCCTGGGCTTTTCATTACTCCTTGGTGATGGGAATCCTGGGGTCAGGGGGCAAGTGGAGTCCTGGGCAGGCCTGAGGTGAGGTGAGTCACACGGGGGTGGTCAAGTGACGCCCGTATGGAACTAGGAGAGTTGTAACAGCTGAAGCTCAACAGGTGGCTGCTCCAGACCTAGTGTTTGTGTTTCTCCAAAGTCTATATATTGAAATCTTCACCTTCAGGTAGTGAGGCCTGGGTAGAGTAGATGGAGCCCATCCTGTGCTTAGTCTTCCAGGATGTGCCTTCTCGGAAAAGGCAGAGACTAAGTTCCCCGCTCTCTGTGTCATGGATGGGTCATGGGACAACTAGAAGCTGTTCCCTTCCACAACGTAAACAACCTGGCATCTTGACCAGGGACTTCAGAATGGAGAGAGAGTAACCCTTTACTCTCGGGGTCTAACGGCTGAGCTGCGGAGACCCCGACAAAGGCTGGGAGGCAGCGGACCAAGGCTGTGGTGCTGAACCTCACAGGTGTGAGACTCAGTTCCATCTCTTCCTATTGGTTTCTGCCCAAACCCTTGGTCTTGCATATGAACTCCTATAAACAAATATTTATTTATTTGAAGTTCAAAAACAGTAGTTTCAATATCCAAGTGCCTGTAGGATTTCTACTGTCTATTTATCTACATGTTTTGGCTTTCCCCTTCGGATGGTTTCTGTCTGACAGACCTTGTGTTTAGTGTTGGAAACACTTCAAGATATTGGAGGAAGTCTTCCCCCAGCTGTGAGCCACATTTACTCTCCTGGCCACCAGGAGGCGCTAGAGCTCCATCATTGCTGGGGTTCAAGTGCAGCAACCATAAGATTCAAAGGCGAAGTCTCTTCCCCATTTTAACTAAACCGGTGGTCAGGCCTCTGCAGCACACCTACACCAACATCCTGGGTCCCCGCCGAGCGACCCTCCTGCCCTTATGCACAGAGCAGAAACGAAGTCAGAGGCGTAGAAAATATCATTCAAAATTATGTAAGGAAATGTTCAGACACACAAAAATAGAATTTGGTGTGTGTGAGAAGAACCACACTTAAAAAAAAAAAAAACCCATCAAATGTCATTCAGGCTAAAAGGTGAATCTGGATGAAGGTAAGGGATGCAGGAAGGGTAAAGAGCGATAGCGGTGACATCAACAGTGGCTGTGTGCTTGAGTGAATGCTCACATCAGCAACAATGTCTTGGGTTAAGAATATGGAGAGAGAGCTGGGGGAAGTCTTAGCTGATTAAATGCTTGCTGTGTGTGAGGATCTGAGTTTGGAATCTAAGCACCTGTTCAAAAGGCTGAGTATCTGCCTGAGGCTGGGGAAAGAATTCCCTCAGGCAACAGCACTCGGCTCAACCAGGACTGGGAATGGATCCTGTTCCACTAGCCATCCTGGAACTCACTCGGTAGACCAGGCTGGCCATGAATGTGTAGAGATATCATCCTGCCTCTGCCTCCCAAGTGCTGGGATTAAAAGTGTGAGCCATCACTAGGTATTGGGGGATTTGTAAGTTCTGAAAGTTAACTTGGAATAAATTCAAGTCAGATGATATAACTTCGGGTTGTTAATCGCAGTCCCCATGGTAACCACTAAGAAGCCAGCCAGAGAATACACACAAAATGAAATGAGAGTTTAAATGTTTCATTATGAACAGTAGAACTCAACAGAAGTCAGTGGCACAGTAAGGGACAGAGAAGTGGCAAGACACACACAGAAAAGGAATAGCAAAGCAACAGAGGAAAAGCTCTCTTCTCTCCCTGGTTACTTTAAATATAAATGAGCTTAACTCCCCAGTGAAAAGACAGAGATTGGCCTTAATAAGTAAAACCCCAAACTAAACAATCAGGAATCGCAGGGAAGCCAAGGTTGCTAATTCTTTTCTTTCAGCATTTGAAAGGCTGTGACTTCCTTGTAGCCCCTCCTGCAGGCCCCTCCTGCCCCACCGCATCATTTCTCAGGACTTCCAGATCTCTTCTTTGCCACTTAGTTTTCTAAAGTTTGACTGTGACATGTCTCGGTGTTGGTTTATTCATGTTGCTTATTTTTTGGAGTTTGCTCAGCTTCTTGACTTTGTAGACTTACATTTTGCCAAACTTGAGAAAACACATGTCACTCTTCAAACACCGTTTCAGCACTCCTGTCCTCTGTCTCTTCTGGAACTTTGAAGACCTGAACCTTAGGTCTTCTGACATCATCTAACAACAAGCTTTGAGAGTTCCGTCAGTCTTCCCCTGTTCTCATCTGTTCAGATTCATTGGTTCCCATGTCTTTTAATCCTCAAGTCCACTGGCTCTAGCTTTGTCTCATATCATTCAGTGGTTGATCCTGTATTCAGTGAGCTTTAAAATCTTGGTTATCACTCCCGATACCTCTAATTTCCCCTTTTGTTTCTTTTTACGTTTCTAATAAAGATTTTTCTGTGTTCTCATTGATTTCAAACGTGTCTGTAAGTGTTCTCTGGGTGGAACTGTTCAAATGCTTTTTATAGAATCCCAACATGTGAAACACTTCAGCGGCAGCCTTTTTATTTCAGTACCCAAGATGTAAGAGCCTAGATGCAAAATCCTCAATGAAATCTGAGCAAACTGAATTAAATGGCACATCAAAGATATGATAATACTATGCTCAAGTGGGGTTTGCTTCTGATAGTCAAGATTGCTTTCATGTAGGCAAAATAATAAGTGTGAAGCAATCATTAATTGAATACAAGATTAAATAACATGAATTATCTCAGTACATAAAGAAAAAAAGCATTTGGAAAAGTTTAATATCTTCCCATGACCAAAAAAAAAAAAAAAAAAAAAAAAAAAAGAAAAAGTTGTTTTGTTGGCACAAATATTACAGCTCTGACCTCAAAGGGGACAAGAGGAAATTTGCTCTGGACCTGAATATGAGTGTTCATGGCTTGTGTGGTGGTTTTAATAAGATTGGCTTCCAGGTGCATACATTTGGATGCTGGTCCAGTTGGTGGGACTGTTTGGGAAGGATTAGGAGGCGTGACCTTGTTGGAAACAACCCAGATGTCCCTCAACAGAGGAATGGATACAGAAATTGTGGTACATCTACACAATGGAGTACTACTCAGCTATTAAAAACAATGAATTTATGAAATTCTTAGGGAAATGAATGGATCTGGAGAATATCATCCTGAGTGAGGTAACCCAATCAGAAAAGAACACACATGGTATGCACTCTCTGATAAGTGGTTATTAGCCCAGAAGATCAGAATACACAAAGTACAATCCACAAACCACAAGAAAAGAAGAAGGAAGACCAAAGTGTGGATACTTCATTCCTTCTTAAAAGGGGGAACAAAATACCCATGGAAGGAGTTGCAGAGACTAACTATGGAGCAGAGACTGAAGGAAGGACAATCCAGAGACTGCTCTACCTGGGAATCCTTCCCATATTCAACCATCAAATCCAGACACCATTGTAGATGCTGGCAAGTGCTGGCTGACAGGAGCCTGATATAGCTGTCTCCTGAGAGGCTCTGACAGTGCCTGACTAATACAGAAGTAGAGACTCACAGCTATCCATTGGACTGAGCACAGGGTCCCCAATGAAGGAGCTAGAGAAAGGACCCAAGGAGCTGAAGGGTTTGCAACCCCTCAGGATGAACAACAATATGAACTAACTAGTACCCCTCAGAGCTCCCAGGGACTAAACCACCAACCAAAGAGTACACACGGTGGGACTCATGGCCCCAGTAGCATATGTATAGCAGAGGATGGCGTAGTTGGTCATCAACGGGAGGAGAGGCCCTTGGCCCTGTGAAGGTTCTAGTGTAGGGGAATGCCAGGGCCAGAAAGCAGGAGAGGGCAGATTGGTGAGCAGAGGGAGGGGGGAGGAAACATTTTTGTTTTTGTTTTTGTTTTTATTTTGTATTTTATTTTATTTTATTTTATTATTTTTTCTTTTTTTCGGAGGGGAAACTGGGAAAGGAGATATCATATGAAATGTAAATAAAGAAAATATCTAATAAAAAAAGTTTCAAAAGTGCATCACATTCCAAGTTAGCTCTTTCTGCCTCCACCTTTTTTTTTTTTTTTAAAGATTTATTTATTATTATAAATAAGTACACAGTAGCTGTCTTCAGATGCACCAGAAGAGGGCGTCAGATCTCATTACGGGTGGTTGTGAGCCACCATGTGGTTGCTGGGATTTGAACTCATGACCTTCGGAAGAACAGTCTGTGCTCTCACCTGCTGAGCCGTCTCGCCAGCCCCTGCCTCCACGATTTGTAGGATGTAGGTCTTCCACTGCTGCTCCAGTGTCATACCTGCCTGCCACTATGCTTCCTGCTGTGACAATAAAGGACTCTAACCCTCTGGAACCGTGAATCCACCAATGAAATGCCTTCTTTTTTAAGCGGCCTCGGCCACGGGCCTCTTTGCAATAGAAAAGAGGAACTAAGACAGATTGGGACGCAGATTTAGTTGATCCCAAATTCCATGTTCCGACGCGGTAAGAGTTAGAGGAAGGTTTTATAGTGACAGAACAAAGAAAGTCATAGACCCGGTGCTTTTCAAATGCGTTGATGCAAGCATTACGTTGGCGCATTACCACATCCTCTTTAGGCCTCCGATGTTATCTGATGGCATGCTTAGTCTTTTGGTGAGTGCAAGTTAGAATTTTTTAAGTTGATGAATTCCAAAAGGTTTTGATTTCTTAGTCACACAATGTTAAGCCAGACATAGATCTCCTCAAGAACGCCTAACGAGGCGGCTAAGGATAGCCCAAGGTAGATTGTAACTAAGTTCTAGACCCATCGCATTGCAGCCTCTTCACAGCCACTGATGGCTAGTCAGCTAGGCAGTGTGTGAGAGTTCAGTTGCAGGTGCAGTTTCTCTTCTCCTTTTCTTTTCTCTTCTTCTTCCTCCTCCTCCTCCTCCTCTTCGTGGCTGACCTGGAACTCACTGTGTAGACCAGGCTGGACTTGAACTCAGCTGCCTCTGCTTGCTGAGTGCTGGGCTTGACGGTGTGTGCCACCGTGCAGGGCTCCGAAGGTAGAATTTCTTGAGAAAGATCTTCACATCATTGTTCAACACCAACAGAAGGAGAGACTTGAGGAAGAAGGTAGCCCATGCTCGTAGCCTTGAAGAATCAGTGCGAGCAAGAGCTGGTTGAAGTCCAAATGTGACTTGCTGGTTTTATCTATGAAACGAATACCAAACTAGAACATTTCTTACAGGAATAGAGAAAAAAATATTAAATTTGTGTGGAACTACCAGAAATAATAAGTAACCAAAACAAGTCTGGGAAAGAAAAAACATGCGGGGTGCTCACAGTTCTTGGTTTAACATTATTTTCCAGATAAATAGTAATGAGACTCATATGGGTGTGGGATTTAGTATATGTGGTGGATTTGGTTTAATGCTTGTATTATGTTAATTGGATTCTCAAAATTGCACGGGAATCCTAATGAAAGACGTGGAGGGTTCCTCCCCCCCCAGTTTGTTTTGATTGGTAAATAAAGTTGCAAGCAGCCAATGGCTGGACAGGGAGTCAGAGGTGGGACCTTAGGATTTGCAGGCAAGGGGGCGGAGAGAGGAAGGTTTTTTTTTTTTTTTCTTAAGATTTATTTATTTTATATGTATGAGTACACTGTCTCTGACTACCAGAAGAGAGTATTTGATCTCGTTACAGATGGTTGTGAGCCACCAGGTGGTTGCTGGGAATTGAACTCAGGACCTCTGGGAGAGCAGTCGGTGCTCTTAACCACTGAGCCATTAGAATCACAATGCTGGGACCAAGCCTGAGAGCTGCAGAAGAGAGAACATAGTAATCATCTAAGAGCCACAGGGAGCCCCCAAACTGGGTCTAGGGCAACAAAGATGGAATATAGATTTTAGTAAGTAATAATTCAGGAATGTCGGAGGGGAGAGAGGGTTAGCCATGTGGAGGTTTGGAAGTGGCCTGCCTTGAGCTGACTAAGGCATATTAAATGTAAGGCTGCATGTGTATCTTTCACTCGGGAACTCAGAACATTGGGATGGGTAGTGAGGAATGTGCACCTGTGTTCCCACCGCCCAGGTGCTTAAGAGTAGCATTTAGTCTCCTGCTGCCACAGGTTTTGATGTCTCATTGACAGCTGAGCATCCACAGTAGTTAATTCTTGGCAGTTTAAGAAGTGATTGCCGGGCGGTGGTGGTGCACACCTTTAATCCCAGCACTTGGGAGGCAGAGGCAGGTGGATTTCTGAGTTCGAGGCCAGCCTGGTCTACAGAGTGAGTTCCAGGACAGCCAGGGTTACACAGAGAAACCCTGTCTCAAAAAACCACAAAGAGAGAGAGAGAGAGAGAGAGAGAGAGAGAGAGAGAGAGAGAGAGAGAGAGAGAGAGAGAGAGAGAGGAGGTAGGTAGCGGAGTAACGGGGATGGGGCAGGGGAATTGGAGCAGGGGAATTGGGGCATGGTTAGCCTAAGTAAAGTGTGCACGAGGAAGCTGAGGGAACCTATGGTTTTGCAACTCAAGTGAAAGATATAATGGAGAAAATAGAGCACATATATGAACCAACAGGAGAAGGGTCTGTCTGAACCCTGAGAGCTAAAGGCTTAAGTGGGCATGAGGGTGGGCGCAGGACAGGAAGTGGGTTAGCCATGGCTAAGAATGCATAGGAAGTTGGATGAACCTCCCTAGTTTGTAAGCAAATGAAAGCATCTTTGAACAGGAGTTTGAACAGAGGTTCTCTGCATGGGTGAACAATGCCGTTCCCAAAAACCACAGTTATTAAATGAAGGTCTCAGTGCCAAGATCAAGATATCTCCTTATAAGTTAATCAGAGGGGCCCCTAGGACAACACAAGCTGTTGCCACTGCCCTTGGCTGCTCACAGTAACTAGACGGCAAGACCCCCTTGCAAAGACATCGATACTTTAGATGCAGGATGGAGCGATCTGTCTTAACTGACTGGGAAACTCTGCTGGCTGGTTTTCATTCGGTGGAGGTGCTATGGAGGCCGCTGAGGGTGAAGAAACATCCGTGGTCTTTACTTGTGCTACCTGCTGCATGCTACGGTACCAACCAGCCAACCAGCCAGCCACGATGACCCATAGTGGCAAGACTGTGGTTGGGGATAGCCAGCCGCCTTCTTCATGCCTGGAACTGCACGCGTGGCCAGAACTTGCGGCCAGGGAAGCCAGTGGCCCTAGGAGAGAACATGTTGGCTTGTTTTCTCAGATGGTCATGCTGTCCAAGTGATTCCGAAATATTTATGTTTGCACCTAAAGATTTGAGCTGCCCTCAACTATGATCAGAGACGTTTCTTATTAAAAAAAGGTGGTGGTGGTGAAGGCTGAGTATTATTTTTTAATTATAAAAGCATCAACTTTTCCCTAATAGTTTCCCCACATTGGCTGAGGTAACCGCTCTTCCCCAGCACTATAAAATGTGTTGTGTTGAGTTTATTTCTATATGGTGAGCTATCTTTGCATTCCAGCAATAATACATCTGAGGGGGTCATGCTCCCTTTAATATGTACCTGGATTGGTTTGCTAGTATTTGTTTTTGAGACAGAGTCTCTCTATTTAGCTTGGCTGTACTTACCATGTAGACCAGGCTAGCCTTGCTTGAACTCTTGCCTGCCTCTGTTTTCCATTGCCGGAATTAAAGATGTGCACTGGCACCCCCAGCTTTGTTTGGTAGTATTTTGTTGAATCTTGCCTCAATGTGCATAAGGACGTTGATGCGCACTTGTTTTTGGTAGTGTCTCGGGCTGTTTTTGTGTATAGTGTGGTGACTACACAGAATGAGTTTGGGTTTGGTTTTTTCTCCTTTTATTGCTTTTGGAAACATATGATATTAATGTTTTTTTTTTTTAAGTGTTTGCTGGACTCCACAATGGAGCCAGGTCTTAGCTTTTCTTTATCAGAAGGGGTGTGTGTGTGTGTGTGTGTGTGTGTGTGTGTATTGTGTGTATTGCTATAGATTGAACTTAGGGTTTCAAACATGTTAGGCAAGCCCTCTACCCCAGATCTATACACATACACACACACACACACACACACACACACACACACACACACACGTGCATGTGCCTGTGTGAGGTATGTGCACATGATAGCTGGTGCCCCCAGAGGCCAGAGGGGGCAGAAGAGGGCATCAGATCCCCTGTGGCTCCTGTACCTGGAGTTGCAGACAGTTCTGAGTAGCCTGACACAGGTTCTGGCAACTGAATTGAAGCCCCCTTCAAGAACAGGTCACGCCTTTAACCACTGAGCCATCTCTCCAGCTGCTGTCAGGAGATTCCTGGCTGCTGTTTCAATCCCTTACACACCCAGCTACCCCAGACTTTCTCTTGCTTCACAGTTTAGTCTTAGCAAGTGTATTAGCTGCTTTCTTCGTTCCTCTCATGAAAACCACCCCAGGAAGGGAGACCTTGTTTTGGGTTGCAGTTTAAGAAGGAATATAGTTCCTCCTGGTGGGGCTTCAGCTGTGGTGGCAGGAGTGTGGTGGCTGGCCACATTAGATCCAAAGTCAGGCAGCAGGCAGGTGAATGCTGCAGTCAGTCCTGATCTCAGGTCATGTGATGAGATTACCTACATTCAGGCTGTCTTCTCTCCCCAGCTAACCTGCCTAGGGACTTCACACAGACATGCCAGGAGTCCCCTCTCCTGGGTGATGTCATCATGGCAGGCTTACAGTTTCTGGAGACTAGTCCACTGCCTCTAGTTGCCAAAGTCGCTGGTGTCCAGCTGCAGCACACACTCTCAGCCCTTCGTATTTTAGTAGAATCTGTAGTAACCACCCCCCCTTCTTTCCTTTCTGGGTTTGGTAACTCACCTCCTTTTGTCAGCCCATATAGCTGAGGTCCGCCAATTATGCTGGTCCTTTTTGAAAGTGAGACTTTGGTTTCACTGATTTTTTTTTTTTCCTGCAGTCCTAGGGCTTGAACCCCAAACCTTGCACACACCAGGCAAGGGCTCTGCCCCTGAGCTGAAGCCCTTGGTCATAGTGATGTTCTCTCTATTCGGTTTACCTCTGCTTTGGTCTTTATTGTTTTCTTCCTTTGGATAGTTTTTGGGTTTGTTCTCTTTCTAGTTCCTTAAATTCTAAAGTTAGAGTTTTGTTTTTGATGTGCGTATCACTAGGTATAACTGTCCTTAACCCAGCCATGGTGACGCACATCCGTAATCCCAGTTGGGAGTCAGGACAGGAAGACCAGGGGTTCAAGGCCCACCTGAGCTACATGAGACTTGGTGGCAAAACAAGACACTTGGCTGCTTTGCTGTGTCCCAAAGTCTTCGTAGGTGATGGGAGTTTTGTCTTTTCATTTCTTTCCAAGTATTTTACAGTTCCTCTTATGGTTATCAACAAACTTGTGAATAAAATTCAGAATCAATTTTTTTTCCTATCCATGCAAAAATAATACATTGACAGTGTCCCTGGGTTAATTATTTTTCTATGTAGTTACATTATCAAACTGTCATACAGTTCTGCCTTTTTATGTTTCTATTCAATTTTAGGGTTCTTCTGAAATCTTGCTGATTTCATTAAGATTTTATTTTTATTTTTATTTTTTCAAGACAGGGTTTCTCTGTGTAGCTCTGGCTGTCCTGGAACTCACTCTGTAGACCAGGCTGGCCTTGAACTCAGAAATCCGCCTGCCTCTGCCTCCCAAGTGCTGGGATTAAAGGCATGCATCATTATCACTTGGCTTGATTTACTTTTATTTGATCAATATGCAACATGTTAACAGGGTTCAAGAACTGAAGATGAGTCACTGTCTCGTTTCTCTCCTTTTCTTTAAAAATATTCAAGTGTGGCCCAGGTATAGGCACATGCCACTTAGGCAGAGGCAGAGGCAGAGGCAGAGGCAGAGGCAGAGGCAGAGGCA
>JADRCD010199197.1:0-18880 GCA_019843815.1 Montemys delectorum | reverse complement strand
CAGAGGCAGAGGCAGAGGCAGAGGCAGAGGCAGAGGCAGAGGCAGAGAGTTCCAGGACAACCAGGGATACACAGAGAGACCCTGTCTCGAAATGCCCCTCTCCATCACAAAACTCAAGGGTTTGGCCTTCATAATTATTTTAGTTGTTTTCTGTCTTATTTGCTCTCTTGAGCTCTTTCTACGTTCCTTCTTTTGTGTGTGTATGGAATTGGATTGTTTAAACTTATCTTTGCTGGGGGCAGTTTTGGTAACTCGTACTTTCCCAAGAAACAGTCTAGTTTGTCTCTATTTCCACACTTGTTTGTAGAGAGCTGTGTGTCTCTTAGGATTCTGGGAACTTCTTCCAATGAGCTGCGGTCTACACTGTGCATGTGCTCTCCCCACTATCTTGCACTAACCGAGGGCTTCCCTTACTCTCACCAGAGCACTGGACTCTGTGGATTTTCAGTTTTCCACCTGGTTAATTTTTTTTCCAAGTTGAGGTGTGATGACTCAAGTACAAAACATCTCTCTTCCAGGAGCATCTGTCGAATGCCTGGCCCTGGGCTGGTGGTGCTGGGAAATTTAGATGGGGCCTGGCTACAGGGAGAGCGTCTCTCTCAGAAGTGAGATCTGGCCCAGCTGCTATCTTCTGCTCCCATCTCCCACAGGCTCCCATGGTCACGATGCTCAGCTGCTGTCAAGAACCCCTGGGGCGGAGTCAGAGTGCATCTTCCTCCTTTAGGGTGTCCTGTCAGGTGTTTTGCCATGGTGACAAGAAAGTGACTAATACAAGATGCAGTTCACATAACATACAATTAACCTTTTCACAGCGGAAGGCAGTGGTATTTAGCGCATTCACAATGTTGTGAAACCTTCATTCTCTCTACTTTAAATTTTTTATCACTCCATAAAAATACCTCGTACGCATTAAAAAATTATTTCTCACCCCTCATTCTCCTGCCCTCGGGATCTGCCGAGCTGTTTTCTGCCTCTAAGGGCTCAGTTCTGTATAAGCATAGAGAACACCCCTGGATTCCATGACCTTTTGTCTCTGCTTATTTTTGCTGAGAAAAATGGTTTGCGGGACACCCCAACTGTAGCTCGCTGTTAGTACCTTGTTCTTTCTTCTGCTGAGCCCTGCTCCACCATGGATGAGCCATGTTTGTTCACCTAGCCTCTGTTGATAGACAGCAGTTTGCTTCTGCCTCTGGCCATTGGGAGCTCTTCATGTGACCCTTTTGGGTGATACACATTCGTTTCTTTTGTGTAAATACCTGGGTGTGGAATAGCTGGGATTATGCCATTCACTAAGTTTAACCTTTGAGAAACTGCCCGCCTGTTGTTAGAAAACAATGACTATGTTATCTAATATTTTTATTCTTTATTCATTTTTGCTTAAATATCTACTAGTTCTGTATTGTGTCTTTTTCTTTGTGTTTGCTTAGATTCTTGTTTATCTAGGGTTTTGTTTGCGGTGTTGAGGACTGAGCCCAGGGTCCTGCACATACTAGGTGAGTACTGTACAACTGAGCCACATCCCCACAACTAGCTATCTTTTTTCTTTTTGAGTCTAAAGTTGTGATTTTTGTTTGTTTGTTTGTTTGTTTTTTCGAGACAAGGTTTCTCTTGTGTAGCTCTGGCTGTCCTGGAACTCACTCTGTAGACCAGGCTGGCCTTGAACTCAGAAATCCGCCAGTCTCTGCCTTCCAAGTGCTGGGATTAAAGGCGTGCGCCACCACTGCCCGGCATGATTTTTTTTTTTTTTAAAGATTTATTTCTTTTTCTTTTCTGTGTATTGGTTTCTTGTCTGCCTGTATGTAGGTGTGCCATGTGCTTGCAGTATCTCCAGTGGCCAGAAGAGGGTATACACACAGTACAGGAGTACAGGATTGTGCGAGCCTCAATGTGGTTGCTGGGAATAGAACCCTGGGTCATCTGGAAGTGCAGCCAGTGCTCTTAATTGCTGAGCCATCTATCTGGCCCATGACGATTGCTCTTTCTTGCCAACTTTATTGTTATAAGAAACAGATGGGGGTCTGGAGGGCCCATGTCTGTGTGTCTGTGATGGTATTTCCTAGGAGAAATGGATCTTAAGGGCCCTGACACAATCAATGAATTAGTAATGTGATGGCCATATTGGAAGGTGGTGAAGAGTTGGTGGCAGGACCTGGCACAGGAAGAACGCACTAGGGGTGTGTCTCAGGGGCTGTTGCTCCTCCTGGAGTCTGCCTGCCTCAAGCCTTTTCTTTGTGTCCCACCACCATGATGTTCTTGTCACTTGCATGGGGCTGAGTGACTGGGAACTGGACTGTAAGACACTGGAAGCAAGATGCATTGTTTTTGTCTTTGAGCTGTGTCTGCCAGGGATTTGGTGACAGCTCTGTCATGCTAACGAGCTTACCCTGTGTTCTCATTAATTTGTTGCCATTGCCACAAGTATTTGAGCACGATTAATTTCTCTGACAGCTAGCCGTTCCTGTCCCAAAGATGCTTACACACAGTTATTATTTTTAAGAGGATTCTGCCATTTTATATTTCAATTTGTATTTTGCTTTCCCCTTGAGGGAATTTAAAACTCGGGTCAGAGTAAGTCTATCTTATTGAGCTTTTAATGCCACATTTGAATGTGTTACAATCAATGAAAGGTTATTTCTATAATTTCTAGTTTTTTAGAAAGCTGTAGGTGAGGGCTGTCACTCTGGTAGAGCACTTGCCTGGCCTGTGCCAGGCCCTGGGATCAATCCTCGGTACTACAATGAGTTGTGACTTAAGGCTTGCTTCGTGTATGCTGGAGAATGATGCATACTTTTTTATTATGACACTTTTTTTGGGGGGGGGACTGGGGATTAAACTTAGAGTCTTTGGTGTGCCAAGCATGTATTCTATGCTGAGCTGCTTCCCCAGGCATGGTATAAAACTTCCTTCCAACCGTAAGATCTCCTTAATTGATCAGAGGCTCATCCTCTGGCCTACCTTCCTTGTTTACTTGACCGAGTGCAGTGGGTAAATGTATTTTGGCAGGCATTTGTGTCCTGGAGAGCAGCACTTGCTTTATGAGCTAGTTCCCGTGTTGGTGTTCAGGCCTGTTAAATCTCCATTGACCTAATAATATCCCACCTTTCCCACTCTGGTTGCTTTCGGCCCAAGCTCGCCCTTGTCTGATAGTGGAATCAAATCCATTTGCCTGCCTTTTTCATCCTTCTAAATGGTGCTGCTTAGAGAGGTGGCTTGCTCTCTGAGCCAATTTGCAGATCTTTCCCTTCCAACTTTCACGCTAAGCCTATTCACAAGCATTGCTCCGGCTGAGCGCTCTCTCCTTCCTGCTAGGCTGTTACACAGACTGCTCGCTGGACTTAGATACCGCAGGGTGATTTTTTTTTTTTTCTGTCTCTTTCTCCATCTGCTCTGTTTTCTTTCTTTTTAAAAAGCTTTCTTTATATCTGTTTTGTCACTTAAAACAAATAAACAAACCCAGCTTCACTGTGATATATCTCCAACCCTCGCACTTTAGACGATACAGTTCAGTGATTTCTGATTGCTGCGTTATTGATTTTTAAAACCTGGTAAAACTTACGTGATATAGAATTTATCATTTTAGCCCACTTTTCAAGTTCCATTCAGTGACACAAGGGACACTCACAAGATTGTATAACCATCTGCTATTGCCCAAATCTTTTGCTGCCAAACAAAAATTGTTCTTAGCACCCCCGTCCTGTCCCCCCATGCTGGCCTTCATTCTACTTCCCAACTCTTCGAGGTTGCAAGCCCTGTCATTTTCAGGTTCCTATGGACCTTTGTCCTCCTGTACCTGCCTTATTTCCCCAAGCACCATGTTTTCGAGATACACCCGTACCAATGACATGTTTTCGCTTTTTCCATTTCATTTACAATTTCACAAAGTTTGTGTTTTCATCTACTGCCTAATTAGCTTGGGTAACACAGAACTAGCATTTGCGCAGGTGAGGGATGCTCAGATATGGGCAATCTGAGATGGCACCAACCGAGGATGCTTGGTTAGTCACATTTAAGTGGTGTTCTTTGTCTCCCACCTGTTATTTACGTGACAATCAGTGGCTTCATTGTTTCCAGTCTCTTTCTCACAGCTCCTCCTACTTCGAGGTGCATTTATTCCTGTTTTGTCTGAGCACTTAGCATCATTCCTTCTTCCGTCCCGTTAGTCATGGACCTGTAATTAAGCATATTCAATGCTCACCACCAGCCTTCCTTCTAGTACATTCCCAGGGAAGGGCTTGTGAATATATTTCCTGGATTCCTGCACATTTGAAAGTGCTTTTCACAGCCTGTGTCATTGAAGGACAGCCTGGCCTGACGGTCCTTGCAATTTCCAATTAAGTTCATTCAGGTGTCAAAGGTGTCAAGCTAAGTACACGGTTTTTTGAAGCCGACTGCAACGCACTAAGTGAGGATCATTTTCACATTTCCACCCCCATTTCATCACTTGGCTCTTGAACTCAACAAATCTCCTTTGGATGACCACTTTGGCAGGGTGCCTTGGGCATGCGGGGTGTCATTTTCCCACATCACGTTGAAGCAGGCTGTATTGTCACAGTGTAGATTTTATGAGATGCACCCATGCGATCCTATTATTTGATGGGGATGTCAGATTGGCATGCATGGATTCTACACCAGCAGCTGTGCATAATAGCACATATCTCATGCATCTCAGGGCTTTCTAGAACAGTCTCCATGGAGGGGAGCTGTTCTACGGTCCGTTATTAAGTCACCTCTGCCCAGGATACCAGGGGGCCTCGGAGATGAGCCTTATGCATCACCAGGTATTAAGTTACCAGTCTGAACGCTTCATCTCTGTGATTTGTTTTGGAATTGCCTTAAAGAGCAAGAAGCATCTTTTTGCCCTTTCTTTTAGGGGTTCTGATCTCTGCTATTAATGGAAGCCAATTAGAAATGTATTAATGCGCAGATGTATCGATCTACAAATGAAAACTTCTGGTGGGAGGGTGTTAATATACTTTCGGAGTGGCATCTTCCTTGTCATCCAACGTGTAGTCAATTCGTTTACTAATAATATTATCGGAAAATGTCACCTTTTCCATTCCCCTTGCTTCGTTAGCCTTAGACACATAGTGTTGACAGTTTCCAATCAGGCTGTTAGAATGAGCGATTCTGCAATTACGCGAGTCATTTCTGCTTTAGCCCGTAATTGCTGGACCTTGTAAGCAGCGGCTCCTTGGGCTCCATCGGGTACCGGGCCGATCGATCTCAGCAAAGAACTCTGCCTCTTAATTCGTGCTTCGGGGTGCTTAGAAAAGGTCACAGAGCGCACGTGGCTCTGCTCTGTGCTGGCACCGAGTGCCTGGTGCCCTTGCCTGCTTGGATGACTCCGAATAAGGCTTGCAGGCTGCCTCAGGGATGATTGTCGGGCCACACGAGTCCCAGCGTTCGACAATTCTCATTATGTCGCCTAATTAACGATTTAGACTTTTGGGGGGAATTACTGCTTGTCTTGTGACTCTGATAACTTTCCAGCTTTAATTAAAACATTGTCAATTATAGAATGAATAAAAATAATCTGTAAAATTACATCCATTTAGACAAGAAATACTTAAGGAGACCCGAGGCTTTCATAGCCTCTGAAAAACAACAATTTTTAAGAGTTTAAAAAAGTCTGGATTATTAAATGTCTAAAAATGTAAATAATTTTAAAAATCTTAAACAAGATAGGATGTATGAAGCTCTTGATTGGCATTTCGTTCAGGAATTAAATATTTGAAAATTTCCCAAGATGTAGCCATTACTTCTACACGTGGATAATATACAATGTATTCGGAGAGGGAAAAGGCTTCTTGAGGTTGTCATTTCCCAAAGTGCCTTTAATGGGCTGGGGTGTTTGAAGTACAGTAGACTTTTTTTTTTGTAGTAAAATAAACTTTTTTAGTTAAAAAAACAAATTGTTTTTAATTTCTAAGATTCATTATAAAATTTTGTAAAGAATCAGACTTTGAGTAATTGTAATATAAATGTGATAGCATATGCAAAGCCTGGAGTACTGCTCAGTTGGCAGAGTGCTTACCCAGCATGCATGAAGCCCTGAGATCCAGCCCTCGTGCTACGTGGGCACCTCATGTAGCACACTGGGTAATCCAGCACTGGGGAGTCGGAGGCAGGAGAATCAAGAGTTCAGAGTCTTTCTTGGCTACAGAGTGAGTTCAGGGCCAGCCTGGGCTACACAGGACCAGCCCCCCCCTCCCAACACACACATACATACTCATGAGTCAAGAAGTGACAGTTAGGACAACTAACAAAATCTATTCTTCTTTCCTTGGACACCAATCCAGAGTTGCTCTCTGAAGACAGAACGGAAGGTTACAGAAGCAGGAACCTGACCAGAAAGAGAGGAATTGTTTTGATTCCTTGCAAAACAAAGAACTAAACTAGGCCCAGGCCTCACCTGACTGAGTAGTAGGGAGCACCAGCCCCTGCCTACAGCTGTCAGAGGTGCCCAGTGGACAAGCTCCCTCTACTGTCTCAGAGACTGGAACAATAAAGACCCTACTAAGGACAGACAGGTTCCTTCGAAAATGAGGAAGTCTCTGAGAGTGGCTTGACCATCTTGGTTTGAGAAGGTAGGCAGAAGCAACGTTGGAGTAGAGAGGTGGCGACTGTTTACCATTCCGATGACAAATACCTGAGACGATACTATAAAGGACAGGGCGTGGTTCTGGAGGCTACAAGCCCAAGAGCAGGGTACCAGGATCTGGGGAGGACCACAGTAGAATCAAAACACCACGGGGGTCATTATATAGCAAGCAGGGACAGCATGCCAGCTCAGATCTCTTTCTCTCTCCCCCACCTCCCTCCAGGGTCCCACTCTGTAGCCCTAGCTAACCTGGGGCTTGCTATGTAGACCAGGCTGGCCTTGAACTGAGAGATTTGAATTCTGTGATTAAAGGTGTGTGCCACCATGCCTGGCTGTTGAGCCATCAATGCTATCTTGTAGGCTCTATGTAGGTGATACCATCCAGCCCTAACCACCTCCCAAAGGCTCTGTGTTCAGACGCCATAAACATATGACTTTCGGGATGAAGTTTCCAACACTTGAGACGTGTGTGTGTGTGTGTGTGTGTGTGTGTGTGTAGTGGGGGGGGACATGATGGTAAGTTATTCAGTGTACACGCATGATCAAGTTGGGGCTCCTGGCATTTCTTCAACCTGTAATCCTTCTATGTACTGGAAATCACACACCTACTTTTCTAGTCATTTCAAGGTCTATTCTTTTCTTTTCTCTCTCTCTCTCTCTCTCTCTCTCTCTCTCTCTCTCTTTCTTTCTTTCTTTCTTTTTTTTTTGGTTTTTTGAGACAGGATTTCTCTGTGTAACCCTGGCTGTCCTGGAACTCACTCTGTAGACCAGGATGGCCTTGGCGAACTCAGAAATCCACCTGTCTCTGCCTCCCAAGTGCTGGGATTAAAGGCGTGTGCCACCACTGCCCGGCTCAAGGTCTATTCTTTTTTTTTTTTTAAAATTTTAAAAATTATTTATTTATTTTATGTATATGAGTACACTGTAGCTGTCTTTAGACACACCAGAAGAGGGCATCAGATCCCATTACAGATGTTTGTGAGCCATCATGTGATTGCTGGGAACCGAACTCAGGTCCTCTGGAAGAGCAGCCAGTGCTTTTAACTGCTGAGCCATCTCTCCAGCACCTTGAGGTCTATTCTTTATCTTTTTTTTTTTTTTTTTTTTTCCTGGTAGTTATCCTACTGTGCTGAGGTGGCCCTGGGGATTTGAATTTTCCCTGTGGCCACAAAAGACAGGATTTCATTCCTTTTTTTTTTTTTTTTAAGATTTTTTTATGTGTATGAGTACACTGTCACTCTCTTCAGACACACCAGAAGAGGCAATCAGATTCCATTACAGAGGGTTGTGAGCCACCATGTGGTTGCTGGGAATTGAACTCAGGACCGCTGGAAGAGCAGTTGATGCTCTTACCTGCTGAGCCGTCTCTCCAGCCCCGATTCCATTCCTTGTATAGCCGAGGAGTAGTCTCCTGTGTAGGCCCACCGTGATGTCTGTGTCTGAGCACAGGTTACTTGGGGTGGGCACTTCTACAACAAACGTGGGAGTGCAGGTAGGTGTCCTGTTTCTCTAATACATTATTTAATTCTTTTTAAAATTAGAATATAATTACATTACTTCTACCCTTCCTCTTGCTCTCTCCAGTCCCTTCTGCTCTCAAGTCCCTTCCTTGTTCCTTCTCAAATTCATGGTCTCTTCTCCTTTAATTGTCATTATTTCTACTCCCCCCCTACATATACACACACACACACACACACACACACACACACACTTGTATATGTACGATTTCAGGGGTGACCACTTGGTATTGGACAACCAATTAGGCCTCATCCCTGGGGAAGACTAATTCTCCCCCTGTCAGAACCCTTGGCTCTCTGTAGCTCCTTGTGTGGGGTGTGAGATTTCCCTCTTCCCTGTTAGCATGTCTAGTGGTGTTGCTGTACTTGTTCAGGGCAGCCATATTGTTGAAGCATCATGGGTAAACTTTCTTGATATTTCTAGCAGACACAATTTCACAGCTGACTTTCTGGTCTTCTGGAAAATCACAATCTTTCTGTTCTTTCTTTTGTAAAGTTCCCCAAGCCTTGGGAGAAGGAGCTATTGTTGATGTCAACCGGGGCAGTACCCTGCTGGCTTGTTCTCTGCATTCTGAGCAGCTGTGGTTTTCTGTAATGGTCTTTGTTGTACAGAGGCGTGTAGGTGTCTTTTTGGTGTTGTTTATTCATTTCCTTTGGATTGCTGGCTTATATGGTAGTTCTATGTATCATGTTTTGAATATCCATAACGGCTATTGATTTGTTTCCACTGACAGACAGGCACGTGCACTTTTGGGACCAAGCTGTGGTGGGGGACACATTGATACCATTGTAGACAGAAATAGAGGACAAGAGGCCAATCTTTGGGATCAGCAATGAGCCATTGAGTCAGCCCACCTTGGAACCTACTCTGCTGCTGGGCTTCCTATTGTATGAAATAACACCCATAGGCACCTTGTGAGCTTGGATTGGCTTGGTTCCCATTCTCTATAGTGAGCCTCTGTGTGTGTGTGTGTGTGTGTGTGTGTGTGTGTGTGTGAACCTCCCTGATCAACTACTGTGAGATAGGTGGACAAGGAGCTTAAGAAGGGATTGGGATCAAAGAGGTATGTGGGAAGAGGGCTGGGGGTGAAGGGGCCTCCGGCTGGCATTCAACAGCAGGCAGGGCAGGAAGTGCTGTTTTTCCAGCCAGAGCCGGAGGGAACCAGTCTTGCAAAGCTGTGCGATGACTCAGAAGGGAGGACAGTGTCGTGTGGGGGCGGAGGCAGAGTGACTGATCACTTTCCCCGCAGACAGGCTTCATCTTCAGAACATTCGATCAGAGGTGAGTGATCGTGGGCGTTAAATGCTCACCTTTAAAGGTCAACACGGCAGACAGCCAGCCTCGTGGCCCAGACGTGTGCCTTGGGTAACCGCAGTGGAATTCATTAACTTGTCACCGCAGTTCTGGAGCTGTCAGATGGCCTTCCTTAGGAGGTGCTCTATCCCCAACCCCTCCCACACTGGCCAGCCTGAAGCACCAAGTCACACAGCCCACAGAGCAGGCAGCTGAGGGAGGACACGGCCAGGCCCCCACCTGATGCTATCATCCCCAATCTGAAACTTAGAGCAAGTGGCAAGAGAATGCATGTACTGAGCACTTTTGTATGCTACACCTTGCCTAGAAGTACTTAATGCTTAGTCCTAGTCAAAGGAAGGGAGTCTTGGAGAATTGGGGGTCACTCAGATGCCAAGCTCTTAATGGTGCACTAAGCAGTATTAACCTATCTGTGGCCATCACGTTGGGTCCTGGGATGGTCTCTGACTCCCACAGAGATAGCAGGTCATCGTGTGAAATAAAGCAGGCTACATCCTACCACAGCGTCAGGGGCTCAGAGAGAAGAGCCGAGACCCACTCGCCTCTGCTTTCTCTTCTCCGCTCTGTTTCCTGCACAATCCACTTCCCCAAATATTTATTGAGCATCTACTAAGTACTGTTACCTCCCAGCTTAGGGCAATCTCTGCCTTCTAGGGTACATAATCCAAAGAGAGACAGGTAGGACATCATGCGGGGACACAGAGATGCCTGGATGAGGGACTGGAGAACGAACGTGAAGGGACAGTCAAGAATGGACGGAAATCTGGCTACAGAAGCAAGAGAAGCATCCTGCAGCTCTGTGGAGGCCTGTCAGAATTCTGGAGATGACCAAGGGCCTGGGCCTGGGCCTGGGCCTGGGCCTGGGTAGGGCACTCACGTGTGTGGGCCCACCAGAAGGCACGGCTTCTGGGACTTTGTAGAGTGTCCCACTCCAGTGACTTCAGATTTAGTCCGTCTATACCCCTGACCAGTTTTTTTTCCAAGTGTGGGGGGTTCACTTCCCGAAGGTCCTGGGTTGCTGGAGTCTGAGCAGGGTGAGAACCAGGTGCTTGCCTAGGGCGGCTAGCTTCCTCCATCTGGTTCTATATCCACCATGGCCTTATGGGAAGATTTTAGCCCTTCTTAGCACACAGTGTAGACACAGAGTTTCAACCCAGCGGACTCTGATCACTGCCCTGCTTGAAGCTGTTCAGTGCTATGCCTCCCATGCTCTTAAGAAAATGATCAAAACCTTCAACAAGGCTCTGTTTAGCATGCTCACACAGCATTGTCCCAACTGCACTGAATTAATCACTGCTCCCAACCGCCGCGGATTAATCGGCTGTGAGTGTTGGCTTAATCTCCTCTCCATTGGAGTCTAGCTGGCACTGTGGTACCCCTGGAGTAGTGCAGTGACATGTTTGTACGTAGAAAATTAAGCAAATAATAAAAACAGCTGGCACTGGGGCGTTATTATCTCCGAGCCCACGAGCTCCATGATTTGCATACATTAACTTCGACCCTCACACACGGAGGCAGCTGCTGCTGGCATTGTACAGGTGAGGAACCAGAAGGAGCGAAGGTCAGGTGACTTGTCCCAAGGTGTACAGGAAGGGATTGAAGCCAAGCAGCCAGTCCCAGCGACATGTTCAGAAACAAGAGATGTGTTATTGATTCATTGTGTGAGGGGGAAAAAAAAAGGCAGAGAGCTTTTTAAAGGTGAGAGAAATCACCCGGAAACGAACACCATTAGCATTTTCTGTCTATTTCCCCTTGCTTGTCCCTCGATATGCATTAGGTACAGGCTTAGATGGAGCCAAGCTTCTGGAACCGGATGGTGTTCAGTCCTCGGTGCTTTGCTGTCTGCTTTTTTTAATTGATAGCTGTCCGAGACACTTTCTCACAGTGTTCGATGAATTTATCTGTATCTTATGTGTGTGAGTGTTTTGCACTCATGTGTATACTCGTGCACCAGGGAGGAGGCCAGAAAAGACTGGATCCCTGGGCCTGGAATTACACATGGTTATGAGCTGGGAATTGAACTTGGGTCCTCTGGAAGAGCAGCCAGTGTGCTTAACCACAGAGCCATCTCTCCATATTTATTTATGTTCTAGGACATGACTGAAGCAGAGATTGCTCAGTTTAACCCCTTCTGCCATGGTGAAGCCCTTTCTGCTACGTCCATGTACAATATCAAATTATCAGGCTAGGAACTGTCTCTATCACCAACATCGATTCCCAGAAGTAGTTCCTAGGATAAAGGTCATGCCGGGTTTTTAAGACAGCCAGTGGGTTTAGTGGCCCCCAGGAAGGGGAAAGGGAGACGTATTCTCAAGTGGTGGGATTCAGTAGACCTACACCTGACACCCCTCATCTACCTAGATGGGGTCTTCAGCCCTGGACCACAGGCTGGTGTGTTTCACACCCCCAGGCCTGGGCTGTCTGAGGCTTATGCAGCTGAGAGGAGAAGAGGGCTGCCCCGGGGCCCAGCGGGTACGCCGGGCTCTGTCTGATCTGCTTCAAGGTAGCGTCTACAAGGAGGATGTGTGCTTTCTAAACCAGACACTGGCCATTCAGGTCTTCAGCCTGAAAAATTCTGCAGCCCCGATGGGATTCTTTTAATTAATTAATTAACATTCCAAATGCTGTCCCCTCCCAGCTACCCCCTCCCAGAGTTCCTCCCCCATCCCCTCCCCTTCTCCTCTGAGAGGGTGGGGCCCCTCTGGGTATCCTTTCACCCTGGTGCATCAAGTCTCTGCAGGATTAAGTGCATTCTCCACTGATGGGATTCTTAAGAAAATCCCAAAATCCTCTTAAGAAGATGATGAGAATGAAGTTTATAAGGTTCCAGTTACCGGGAACAACTGAACAGCGTGTCACGGCTCCAACACTGCCCGCACCGCCCCTGCTGGCAGGGATGGGACAGATAGGCACGCCCACTGCTCTGGTATGGACTAGCATGCCCCCTGCTGGCAGGGGTGGAATGGACAAGGCTCGGTGTGAGCCAGGAGTCGTAGGGCTGAAGGAAGGACGACGAAGAAGGTGTTTAAGCTTCTGTCCATAGGGCTATTCGGAGGTGAAGAGTTTCCCCAAGACCCTGGACTACAAAACTGGAAGGTGATGGTTCTGTCCTTTCAATCCTCTCTGTGCATTGCCCACCCCACCTCAGCCTCACCTGAGCCGCGGCAACTAGCTCTTGCCCCGCTTATCGCCCCTGTAGATCTGCAGAGGAACACAGGGGTTGCCTCAGGAGCTGGCTGGTGACATCTGTCAGGAAGAACAAAGCGTTGAGTGCCTGGGCACACAGCTTGCCTAGGTGGAAGGCTTACCTGGCCACACCCAATGCCGAGCTAATCCCGGCAGGAGGCCTGCCAAGCGAGCTTCAGCATCTGCATTTGTACCACGGAGGAGGAGGATGTCAGAGAGGTGAAGCGACCCGCTCAGGATCACTGAAGTAGGACGGGCCAGAAAGGAAACCTGCCTAAACCTATCTTCTCATGCACCACCACACCCTGAGATCAGACAGGCTGGGGAAGGCTAGCGGCTCTGCCTAGGCTGTGCTGTTCTGTACTGAGGGGCTCCCTGGGGCCCAGCTCTGAGGAGACTTCATCCTTAGCCAGGTGCAGGCCCATGGGCCTCACCCTCTAATTACCTGGACTGGAGAATGGGACCATCCTCTGGGAGATGTTTTCTGGGGGCCCATGGGTGCAGCTGCCATTTATCGACCAACTACTGTGTGCCGCCCACGTCTCAAACATAGACTCTTTCATATCCCACTATTTGGCAAAGTGCTCTGCATCTTTGACTTTGAGTGTGGAGAGCAGTGGGGTAATATACCCGATGTGTATCAGCAGCAGCCAGGTCCTGCCAAGGTCAACCCACCCTGGCTTGGCACTGTCGCTCAAGACTCTCAGTGCTTCACAATCTGGGGTAGTGTGTAGAGGTGGGAAGTAGTGGGGTAAAAGTGGTCCGGCACATGGTTCCAGCTGTCCCCTGTCCTTCTACCCAGCAGAAAGAGCATGTAGAAGTCACAAGGGTGGCTTGCTCTCTCACCTCCAGATCTTCCTATGGGAAAAACAAAATAAAATGTTGGTGCCGCAGGTTATGCTGTAGTTGCTTTGAGGGGACTGAAGGTGGCGCTCATGGTACCTCTGACCTGGCAGTGCTGGAGGATATTCAGTTTTGCAGCTGTCCCTATGAAAATGTAAGCTTAGCCCAGTGTCTCCACAGGGGTGGGGCGGGGCACTCTACCCCCCACAGAACCTCTTCCCAGCCACTGTCTGACCCTCTACCAGGGCACTTCTTAACCTGCTTGTTTCCTAATACAAAGTTATATTCAGTCTGAAGTCAGGGCGAGCCACTGCAAGGTGCTGTGCCACACTAGCTATGGTTTGGGCCAGGGCAACCACACAGCAGTGCTTCTGGTCTAGCAACGTAAATGGTGCAAGCTGTGCAGTCTAAGGATGACACACACCACTAGACCATATTGTCTTTATAGACGTCCTGTTCTGCACTGAGCCGGCCATCACACAGCAGCCCCGACCCCACCCCCTGAACAGCACCTGGCTTCCAGCAACTTCTAGCCCCTGCAGACAAAACATCTCCCACCAATGCAGCGAGTATCCTGGTGGGGGAGCAGCCTATCTTTCTCAGAGCCTGGAGACTGGCAGGGGACTTAGGTCCCCCCAATTCTCTCCTCACTCGCAGAATTTGGGATCTTGCTTTCATTGTTAACCTGGAGGTCGAAACAGGTACCCTAGCTTAACACATACACACACACACACACACACACACACACACACACACACACGTCTTTTCTTTGAAAAGTAACAATGCATATTAATTGGTTTTAAAACACAAGAGGTAGAGATGACTTGAACCCCAAGACCCTAGACGGGCCACACAGTGGGTGCTCAAGTGTCGCCTCCCTCCCCACTTCCCACACTAGGGCTTGTTTTGTGTTCATTAAGCTCGTCTTGCAGACAGGCTTAAAAATCTTGTTTCCTCTCCCCATCGACATAAATGTCTCTCTCATAAGTAACATTTTAAACATCTCTATAATATGCTCACAGGTGTGTGAACTGTAGTTTATTTGAATCTTCCATTACTGTGCTTTTAGTCTGTTTTCAATTTTTCTTCTAATAAATGATGCAGTTGATGTCTTTATGCAGGGAAGTGCGTCCATATTTCAGCCTATTTCCTAAGGAGAGACAAAGTAGTCAGGAGAAAGATTAACTTGGTCAAAGGTTTTAAAATCTGATTTCATATTTCTTAAGAGGAAGGCACCTTATGAAACAACTTTATAATCTGTTGAAAAACCTGGTTATGTTCTTTTTTAATATTGTTTTTCAAAATGACTCGTTCTGAGCAATATCCTGTGCCTTTCAGCAGACAGCCACGATATGAAAAGAGATTTGTTCCCTCGTGCTCTTAGGGGGCGATCTGGCTCAGGAAACAGACTCATCGGTCCCCAGGAGTATCTGATGGTTGCTATGGCGACAAGTCATTTAACGCAACACCCTACGAAAGCACTGATCAATAAGGGAGGGGGCGCGATTGAAACAAATTAGCTGGTGTCTGAGTGGCCCTGCGCGAGAACAGCAGTAATAGCCCTGTCAGGCCCTCCTGGGGCAGGACCCAGACAGGAGGCAGACACATAAGCCTCATTCCGGCGCCCGTTGCATGGCGACGCTGCTGACCCAAACTGACCTGGAGCTGGGTCCTGGACACAGCCCCTCCCACCTTCTGCACACTCCTACTGGGGTACCTTGTAGCACCTCTCTGCAAAGGTGGGACGTCCCAGAGTCCAGAGTCCAGAGGAAAGCTGGAAGAAATTCACAGCTCAACCTCCAGTGGTTCCCTTTCCTCCCTGAGGGGTGGGTGTCAGAGGGTCAGGGGGACACAGGGGAAACAAACTGTGGCTCAGTCTGTCCTATGATGTAGGGTCCTTAAGCCAGGCGTGCTGGGTGCTTATAATTGCTGTGCCTGATTTGAGGGGGTAACGTGATAATGTGAAGGAGAGTGGCTTTCTGGGCAGTAGGTACCCACTCAGACTGACCAAGGCAGGAAGGGTATTGTGGGAAGCTCAGGGGCAGAGCCCAGGGCACAGACCACACACAGATAAGGAGTAAAACAGGACCAGGACCCCCAGCTGTGCGTCTGCCCTAGGACCCCATAGCAGCACCACAGGCTTGCCTAGAAAGGGAGGAGGGATGCCAGAAACCAGGGTTGCCTATGGGGCGGACTTCCCTGTCCCACCAACATGGGCTGGCCGCTGAGTGCTAAGTCCCTCAGTTTGGGGTGGGCTGTGAGCCCCTGCCCAGAAGGCTGTCTCCCAGCGAGTGTCTGGTGTTTTCCCTAGAAGCCTTACTTCCTGGGACTGGGGCTCCAGCGGCTCAGTTCCTGAGATCTACCTTAAAGAACACACTAGAGACCCTAGAGAGCAGCCATAGCTCCATCTGCGACAGTGACCCACCCAGGTGCCTCAGGCCCCCCCCCCCCTGCCCTGGAAACATCGACAAGGACTCATACAATTTGAACTTAGTGTTCTCCTAAGGGATGGAAGGGACGGCTACTGGCTATTGTGTGTGTGTGTGTGTGTGTGTGTGTGTGTGTGTGTGTGTTATATAGGAGAGTGGGCACACGAGGAGTTGGCAGAGGGATTGCTTCTTGAGGAATGGGGTCTGGCTCTGGAGTGATCAGGAGCCACGTCTGGGTTGGCAGGTACTAGTTCTAATTTCTTGCCTGTTGCAGTCTTTTTTCTGCCTCAGTTTGCACATCTTGGGAATGGGCGTGGGCACGTGCCTACCTTATTGGACAGCTATGTGCACTAGGGAACTTGGTATTTGGTGTTTAGTCCTTTGGAAATAACTCCCTTGGCTCCTTACACACAGGTGCCTCTTTATGGGTTCCGTAAGATCAGCCTGGGACCCCAACTCCTGAGAGGTCAACAAGCAACACAAGATAAACACAGGCTTTGGCAGGACACAGCTGGACTTGCAATCCCCAGTCTGCCAGCTGCTGGCTGTGCAACCTCTCCTAGGTACGGAGTGTCTCTGTGCTTTTTTTCCCTACAAGTGGATACATATTGGTGACGACAGTGTACCAGGCTGCAGAGGCTAGGGGAGGCGGTTTTCTTCCAAGGGCGCACGCATTTCCAAGCGAGATAGCCCTCCCCAACTAGGTCTACGCAGCAAAAATTCATGCGGGACAAGAGCGCAGGCGCCTGACAGCCAGTGGCGTAGCTGCTTCTAGAAGGATCCAGAGGAGTCCGGCGCTGGGCGGATGGGCGCTCGGGACTGCTGCGTTCCTGCTGATTACCGGCAGGGGGCAGGCTAAGCCCACGAGCCGCCTTGTCCTCGACTCACCCCGGCCCTGCGGCTGTGTCCCGGGCCATGCAGCGTGCTTCTGCGCAGCCAACGAGCTACCCCCTCCCCGGGGAGCCTCTCCATCATCCGCCGGCCTAATAATTTACATTTAATTTGTTAGCGGTTTAATGTTTAATTTAAAAAACTGAATGATTCACTGCCATATTAATAAATAATAACATTTATTCTTCTTCTAATGAGTGTCCGAAATACAAAAGCAATTACACGTCTTATGTATTCTCTCATAAACTGAGACAGCAGAGCGTTCGTTACGGAATCCTGTTGGGGTCCTGATCCTGCATTCATGCCTGGCCTGGCCCTCGGCCTGTCAGGGGAGTTGTCTATCTTTACAGCAGCTATTGGCTTGGCTCTGCTCTGGCTTTGCAGGGTCTGGGGGCCCCAGGGGAAGCCCGCAGAGGGCACCCGTCACACTGTACACTGTTTCTTCCACAGACTCTCACTGGTCCCAGGGGCGGGGTGTGATTATGCTCCCTTCCCTGGTAGGGAAACTGAGTCTGGAGGGGGCTGTACTGAGAGACCGAGCCATGAGCTTGGCTATGCTCAGCTGGTTTGACTGAGCATTGTTTCTTTTCTTTCTTTCTTTCTTTCTCTCTCTCTCTCTCTCTCTCTCTCTCTCTCTCTCTCTCTCTCTCTGTCTTCTGAGCTTTGGAGCAGGCTGCTACAAGCCCTGAATAGGAGGGACGTGGGGAGAGGGACTGGGAGCTGTGCACGTGTGGCGGAGGGGTGGGGTGTAGGGTCAGGACAAATCCCCAGCTAGCCGCCGACGCCCTAGCTTGCTTCCCTTCTGGGCTCCCTTCAGGTGATGTGGAAGGGTAAAAAGAACTGGGGTAGTCAGCAAAGCCACTTCACCAGAAAGATTCCATCATCAGTTTCCCAGGGGCGGTAGGTGAGGCCAGGGATTTGGAGGGGCAGGGAGCGGTCCGGGCTCTGGCTTCAGGAGGGGTTGGTTGGGAAGCCCTAGGGACCGGCAGCAAGGCAGTGAGACCCAAGTGCTTCTTCAGTCTGGGACATTTTCAAACGAATGCCCAAACAGCTTCGTGTCATGGACATCCGCGTACAATTGCTCCCACCCCGACCTTTTCACTGTTTTTACTGCCAACTTCATGCCACCTAGCCCGAACCCTGGCTTGCCACCGCTGTGCAGTACCCCCCCGCAGAGGAGGCCCCCTCCGGGGTGCGGACACTGACTCCAGGCTGTTGCCTGGCCATGGGCTAGCTCTGCAGGAATCCTTGATTACCTTAGGGTCAGTTCCTAGAAGTGAACAACTGGGTCAGAGGGCAGGAGTGCCCCGAAGGCTCTGGCTCCCTGCTCCACTCCTCCTGCCAGCCTGGGTGTACCCACGCACACTCTCAGAGCGGGCCTGTTGGGGCTGCCTCCTGCCATGCCCTTGGCAGCCTCGGTAGGGCTGGCATGGTCTTCTGACACCAGAGCTTCCCCTTATGCTGGGGCTGCTGTGTTGACCTTGGCCTGTGCTCGCGCCAGGGTCCTGAGAACAGACTTCCTTCCCTCGGCGGTGAAGGGTGTTAGGACTCCTGAGGGCAGCACCCATTCAGCTTAGGTATTAGATCGGGTCTCTCTCCTGCAGGCTGAAGGTGGAACTCGGTCCCCTGCATGCACACGGACTCTTTAGGGTGAGCTACAGTCAGCAGGTGCTTTGGAGTCTCGTGGAGCTTAGGGATTGTGCTGGTTCGAAGGAAAAAGATCTCCGCCAGAGTCTCTTGGGTTTGAGCATTTGGTACCCAGGTGGTGACACTGTTTAGGGGAGGTTATGTACCTTTTAGGACTGGAGGTCTTCCTGGAGGAAGCACATCTGCATCAGGAGGCCTTCCTGGAGGAAGCACATCTGCATCAGGAGGCCTTCCTGGAGGAAGCACATCTGCATCAGGAGGCTTTCCTGGAGGAAGCACATCTGCATCAGGAAGACTTCCTGGAGGAAGCACATCTGCATCAGGAAGACTTCCTGGAAGAAGCACATCTGCATCAGGAAGACTTCCTGGGAGAAGCACATCTGCATCAGGAGGCTTTCCTGGGAGAAGCACATCTGCATCAGGAGGCCTTCCTGGAGGAAGCACATCTGCA
>JADRCD010199195.1:0-29792 GCA_019843815.1 Montemys delectorum | reverse complement strand
CGGGGGTGCCGGGCGGCGGGCGCGGCCGCGGGGCGGCGGGCGGGGAGGGGCGCCGGCGGGGGGCGGGGGCCCGGGCTCAAACACAACAACTTATTACTTCTAATTCCCCAACTGTCACCAAATCACCTGCACGAAACAAGAATCTAATTTGTTAAGCTGGCATGTCTGCAGATGGAAGATCGATCTTCACTGTAGATTTCTCTAATTGAGTGAATATAGACGCCCGGAATTAGCTGCACTCGGGCTGCTGGGAGGGGACAAGGGACAGGGAAAGGGGGCCGGGAGGAGAAAGTGGGAAGGGGGGCGAAGAGAGGGAAGGAAAAGAGAAAAGAGAGGCGGGAGACACGGGGTCAGAGAGGAGGGAGAGTGGAAAGGATGAAAAGCGTGCAGGACGAAAAAAGAGGAAAGGGAGCAAAGGGAGGGGGAGGGGGAGAAAGCAAGAATGGAGAGAAAGCCGAAGAAAGAGAAAAATCCTACTTGTAGAAGGCTAATTACCTATAGAATCCTGCCCCGCCCCCATCTCACCCAGCCAAGTGTAAAGTGACTGGCAAAGCCAAGACCCTTGTCATTCTGAACCGGGACCAACTCCTTAGGAAAAGAGAGAGGTTGTGATGGAGAAGCCCGGGGCGGGGGGCGGGGGGGTGGTGGTGGCGAGAACGCTGGCTTCTGGAAGAAATGGCTTACAGAATTACATTTGTTTTTCTTGTGATTTTATTAAAAGTCACTCCTCATCTCCAGAATGCGTGAAAATATCTACTTTCCACTCAGATACACCGCATTAACTTGTTGGAGGCAAATTTGTTTGTTTGTCTATTTTATTTATTTGCTACATAAGATTGATGCAGTCTTATTAGCGCTATATCTAGTTATAGAAAGAGTAAGGATGAGACTTTTTTCTTCCTATTCCAATTACTAGCCTTGTCACCTAACTGAATAACGGATACATGATTATTTATCTTAAGTAAATAGAGATAAGAAAAGCAACGAACTTAGCACATGCAACAAAACCTGTGTGCCAGTTATTATGTTCCGTGTGGCTAATTGGGCCCATTAAAATAACAGGGCAAAAGGCAATCCAAGGGAAGGTAGGATGAACAGTACAGCCACAAGGCAGGTTCTGATTCGTCATTGTCTGGTGTGGTTGTTTCTGCATTGTGGACCTCAAGCCCCGGTTGTCGTTGTCAGAAGGGGAAGATTAGAGAAAGAGGCAAGCTAGGGTCTGGCGGTTCAGCTCTTGAAGAATCATGCAGGGGGACTGTCTGTTTGGACGGTCTGCTTGTAGTTTACAAAAGCAAATGTGTGCAAAAGTATTCAAAGAAAAACTATCTATCTATTCATCCATCAATCCACCATCCATCCATCACTTCCTTCCTGTATTGCCTCTAGCTCGCGGGTTACGACATTAGTTTGGGACAGATTTCTTGCTTCTCAGCGTCGTCACTGGCAAGCCCCGACCCTGTAGGTGACCAAGCAATGAACCTACAGTGCACTGCTCACAAAAGCGCATACACAGGTGCACAGGTCATGTATGAAACCCTGCTCTCAGTGTCGGAAGAAAAAAAAAAAAAAAGAAGATCGGGAGCTTGGGTGTGTAGTCAAGGTTTTGATTTTGGTTTTCCTGTAGATTAAGTCGGCCCTGTTTGGAGACAATACAGGCTAAGTAAGTCTTGACCTCAGGTTCCCTCATCTTCGGAGCTACGGGGGTCTTGAGGTTTGAGCTAGGCCCAGGCCTATTTGACTAAGAGTTACAGATGCCCCTTTCTGCCCTGGAGAGCCCCCCCCCCCCCCCCCCCCGTCAGAAGAGGAAGGAGCTTTCGCAGTGGACCAGCAGGGGCACTCAGCAGAATCCTTCTTGGCTGTGGTCTCTGGCTAGTGACTCCGAGAGTTCTCTCAGGCCGAGGGGTGTGGAAGCGCTCAAGGGGCATCCCTTTGTAGAGACTTTACTCTCAGCTCCCGTTCCACCTACCCACTCCCATGAACGAGCCGAGAACTGGAGCAGTCTGAAATTCCGGGATGGTCATGTGATTGAAGGACCTTTACCAGGACAGGGTGGACCTGAGGCTTGGAGAAGCACCACTTTGGGCTCCTGAGGTTGATCTGAGAGAAAGCCTGGTCACCATTGTTGCAAATGTTTTGGGTCTGGGGCTTCCTCCCTTCACCGCCCCCCCCCCACCAGCCCCTTTGTGTCCTCTCCTCACGTTTTAATCTTTTCTTCCGTTCTGAAGTGCGCCTGAGCAATGCGATATGATGTACAGTTGCTTTTGGGTTATTGCATATCTGGAAAAGTAAACAGGAGTGTTCAAGTCACTTGATTTGTTTTCAGTAAGCAAATAATACCCCAAAGCATGGCTGTAATTTACCACGAATTAAAATTGATTCTTTTCATCAGGCAAGAAAATAGGAAAATGTGAGATCGTTAATTATTGAGGGAGGCGCTTCTCATTAAAGGGAACAATGTTACAATTCAGCATCTAATAGCAGGAATGTGAATAATAACGCGCCATATTTCAGCCCACTGTCTGCACAGAAAAGAACCGTTTACAAACAACACAAGCAGCTTACAGTTACATTTAATAAACACCCGAGATTTCTGTAAGTGGAAAAAGCAATTAGGGCTCTGGGCATACTACCCAATTCTTCCTGGAGAACCCTCTATATATTTTTATTTTCCCTGTCTCTGTCTGTACAAAGGATTTGCAATGATAGCAGAAACACAATTAGAGAGAAAATCAGAATTTTAAACCTAATTTGCATAAATCTATCTTTTGGGCTTGTTGCCGGTTGGGTCTCTCCATCCATCCTCTTCCACTGACTGGTTCAGCTACACCTTACTTCTTAGACTTGTTCCAAATTGGATGGCAAACAATGTGGCATTGTTTGTATAGTGGGTATCCTTGTAATTTACATAGCTACAAGATTTTTTTTTCTTTTTAAACAAACACCTCTCTCCCAAAGTCGACTTCTCACAGAAACACCAAGTTCTCCTTGGTCTGGGGCTCCTGCCAAGGAAGCTAGGAGCCAGTTCCCTGCCCTTTAAAGGCCCTTTGTGCTTTCTTTAAAAAGAGCGGGGGTTGGGGGGTAGGAAGAAGACGGAAAAAAAAAAAAGATTTCCCTGTGCATCGTCCCTTGGCAGGCTCTTGTACAAAATTCAATCTCTATTTTTTATGAGAAGTAAACTGTCTAAATAAATTTTATTAGGGGCAACCAATATATTTTCTGGTAGTTCCCTTTGTTCCACTTCTACGTGTGTGTAACAATCTAAAACCTATTTATTGAGGAAAAATCACTGGATCCGTCATAGAAAATCCTTTTACTTTGCTTTGAAGTGATTTCTGAAGACATTCTTGTCATTCCGAAGATTTGGGGGCCATTGCACTAAAGCCTCGCCTTGTTAGGGACTTCAGTTCCCATGATCATGTGGGAAATGCTTTGAATTATCAACAGCAATGGGCCTGACCGGCACTTTCCCGGCTGCCCCAGGAACGAGGGAAGATGACGGCGAATAAAACTCTGGTAAATACATCTCAAGCGCTGCCCAGGTGGATTCAGACATTGGCCAAACCGAGTTGCAGAGCGAGCACAGGGAGTGAGGGCAAGCTTTTCATACCCAGACTCTCTTTGCTTCCCTGCCACGCCTGCTGCCTGCCAGCTCCCGGCTCCAGCTCGCTCCCTCCCCACCGCAACGCCCCCAAGCTGCCCTGTCACCCCCTCCCACTCTCAGATTTCCCTTTTTCTTTTTTCCTCTTTCCTCTCTCCCTCCCTCTCTGAGGTGCTTGTGCTCTGAAGTCTTGGAAGAAATGATTTAGTTTGTTTACACTGCTATAAAAATCAAGACCAATAGAAAAGTCATAAAATGAAGCGGGCTATCAATCACGCCGCAACATTGTTATTCAGTGGTTACTAACAGAGATGGATAATCCTTTGATTTTGTCCCATTGTTATTACTCTGATGTGTCTTCACATTAACTATTACACATTTATTTATCGACCTGAAAGATACAACAAAACAGAATATACGAGCGAGTGCGTGTGAGAGGACGCCAGGCACGGAAGACAGCGGCTCCAGAGCTGCTGGGGGAGCCGACACCAGCGCTCGTGAGCACACACTTGTAGGCTCGCGCCTGTTCTCTTCCCAGGTGACTTCTCAAGTCTCTCACTTAAGCAGCCAGGTCACTGCAGGACCGGACTTCTCAGACTCTTCTACCGAGCAGGCGACCGGTATCCCACCTCTGGTTCCTTCTTTATCCACTTGACTACACCTCTACCGGGCTTTCAGGCCTGAATCCCCAGAAAGCCCCTCCCTGGTAGTTCGAAACCCGGGACCAGTCCCAGGTGCGTGCTCTTGTGCTAGGTCCTGAACCTACAGTCCACCCTGGGAGGCTAAACTGTCCCCTCCTGCTGATCAAGCCCGAGATGTTAAAATAGGGGGTGGGAGGTGGGGGGTGTATAGAGAAATTCAAGCTGCTACCAGAGGGGATCGGTTTGCTTTAGGGCTTGGAATTTCCCTTTCAGAAAAAACCTTTGCGGATAGGGCACCAGGCGCTGGCCGAAAGCCCCCAAGGGTCCCAGGCGCGCTGGAGTCGCCTAGGCTCCTCCTAGAGCGCACCCCGGGCTTCGGCGCCCAGCTCCTGCTAGGCCCGGTTGGTACCCGCTGCCCGGCGGCCGCTGCAACCCCGCCAGGTCCCGAGCTGCCGAGCGAGCGGTCTCCGGCGATCCGAGACACCCACGTAGCCGAGATCCGTCCCTCACGAGAGAGTGAGCACCGGTGCCGACGCGAGCACCCGGGTTGTGCACTGCAGGACTTTGAAAAGGGCTGAAGAAGGGAAGGAGGAGACAAAACTGCTCCAGAGTTGCTTCGCTGCCTCCTTTGTCTCTTTGCTCTTCCCTGTCACACACAGAGTAAAGGGGACACACACACACACACACACACACACCCTCGCATCTGCTCTCGGGCAGCATTTTCAATGTTTTGTGTAAGTCAATTGGGCGACGAACAAAAAAAGCCATTTGTTCGGTATTATTTAAAACAGACTTCAGAGGGCCACCCTTTTGTGGAAGCTTTATTTGCACTAAATGAATAATCTTAATTGCATCACCCTCGAATTAAAAATCAATGTTAATCAAGTTGGGAGCAGTAAATATCAGTTTTCATTTTGCCTTGGGTAGAGGGCATTTTTCTTGTGTTGCAAATAAAAATACAAGTCAAATAACTTTTAAGGGGCATCATGTTCTGCTGCAGATACAATTGAAACGGATTGTTTGGGAGCGGATCAGAAACGGTACAGAATTTTGCACTTAATTTCCTCAGTTATCATTTACAATAAGAACCTCTGGGCTTGACAGCCAAGTCTAAACAGTAGTAAATTAGTACAAATTTATACTGATTTTACTCTAATAATCGTAATAAAAGCTTATAGATTTGGCACTAATTACATAAATGCCTAATGATCTTGAAAATTACTCTGGTTAGAAATATATTACTAATCTAAACTTTGTTGTTGGCTGGCTCTGAAAAATCAGAACATTAGAAATGGTTCGCTTCACTTGTGCAAAAGCACTTTAAATTGTTCAAGTAGTTTAACATATCCAAGAGGAAAATAAAGAGCGGTTAACTTTATTTACTGCCTGAAGTGGCTTTGGTCGCCTAGCTGAACTTAGAAACTTTGACCGAAAGAGCAGGTTGGGCCCTGGGTGAGAGAGTGTAGGCCCATTGGGCCTGGGCCTGGAACAGCTTCTGGAGTTCTGGAGGAAGGCACACTTCCGTGAAGTTTTCCCCTCCCCCAAAGCGGACAGCAGGACCTTGGCAGAGCTTGGGGGCCAACTTCCTCTTTACTCTCTTGGCTCGCGTTGGGATTGGGGCTCAGTAGACCAGAGTCTGGGTCTCTAGCGAAGGCCTGCAGAATAGTGGTGGAAATGTGGGGTCGTTCTAGAGATGGTAGCTTGGCTGCCTGGTGAGCTAGGGCTTTGACTACAGCGGTCCAGTGTCGTCGCCTAGCTGGCACGGGCAGGGGCAGCAGGGGCGGGGGTGCGGTGGGATGTGGGGGTGGGGGGTGGTGACTCTCAGGTCATGCAGAGGTCATGCCCTGCTTCGATATCTGGACTGCCCCCGTTCCAGGGACACCCTAGCTCTGAAACACCGAGCAGCGCCTGTGAAGCGAGCAAGGCAGGACAAGGAAAGGGAAGGTGTGCCCGGAGAAAATCTCTGGGAAGAACTGACCGAGGCTCGGCCCAGAGGCCCAGGGCGAGGCCAAGGTGGCCGCTGCTGCTTTAGCGGCTGCTGGAGGCTGGAGCTGCCTGGGCTGCGGCCGCCGCCTCCTCCCGGCTGGCGCAGGCGGGCGGGCGGGCGGGCGGAGTGGGGGACTCTCCGGGCGCTGACATTTGCAGGCTGCCCTCCTGATTGGTCCCCTCGCCGAGCTGCTCACGGGTTCATTCAACTGTTAAGCACCTCCCCGTCTCTCTAAAGGACATTATAATGCAAGAAGCCCCCTTTTTAACCACAAACCGAATTTTCTTTCATTTAGGTGATCTATATATATCTATATCGTATAGCTTATAGCTTATATCTATTTTAAATAACTTAAAGCCGCTAAAATTTGGGGGGGAACAGCTTTCGCCCTGGAGCGGTGCGCGATGCTGTCTCACGCCGACCTCCTGGACGCCAGGCTAGGTGAGTGAGCGCCTCTCACCCGGGCAGCCAGGAGAAGCCGGGGCAGGAAATTGTCAATTTGTTCCTTATTTTACCTTAATGCGCCCTAAATGGACTAATTTCTTTAAAAGTAATTGTGCTGTATTAAAGTTTAATTTGATTTAACATCGTCTTAAAAAAAATCTATGGAATATGTAGATTCCAAAACAAAACAGAGTTGGGAATGCTGACACTTTTTTGTTTTTCTTATTTTTTTCTTTTTCTCTCCCCTTCATTATTATTATTTTTTTTTTGAAAGGAGTTCTAGCCCGCGATAATTTGTTTGGAGGTGTTTCTCTCTTATTGCACTCTTGTTTGCTTTGATTTGGAATTTCTTTCATCTTTTTTCCCCCTTCTTTCTTTCTATCACCACCTCCTCCTCTAAGTGTGCCTAAATTTGTTTTCTTTTTAAAAAATCTGGCGTGAAGGAGAAGCGGCTGTATGAAGGTGGATTTGCTAAATGCTCCAGTTGAGAAGAAAAGCCCAACTCATCCTCTCGGGCATCCCTGCCTTCTACTAGGGACTCGGTGTTGGGAGGGACGAGCCGTTTATTTCTCGGGAGAGAAAAGTTGAATTCTCTAAAGTTTGATTCACTGTTATGGCTACAGCATTTACTCGAATTTCTTTAAAGCTATCTGGGTTCCCAGGTTCTGGGTTTCCGGCTTGGGAAGCTTTAGTGATGGATGTGACTCCATTTCCCAAACACTTTCTCTGATTTGAGGGGGAGGCGGAGCTGATTTGGGTTTATTTTGAGGGGTGGAAGGCTTGGAGACATATTCATCTTCCGAAAGTCAGAGGGAATTGGCCAGAGTTCACTTAGCGCCTCTGCTCAGGAGGAGCAGCCTCCAAGGGATCTCTCTTGATTTCTTTCTCTCCCGCATCACCCGTCTAAGAATTTTCTCAAGGTTTCCTGGGACACCAGGGTTACAGTTAGTGAAAGGACTCGGGTGTGTTTCATTGTCAGGCCTGGAAATGGTTTTTTTGTGGGAGACACGAAAGCCAGAGCTGTGAACCACCAGAGCGGGCTGTGGAGAAAAGGGGAAGGCCAGGAGATGCTATTTCAACCTAGTGGTCCAAATCCTGGGAAACCGGGCTGAGGACCAGGCAGTTTCCGCCGCGGGGCGAGCGTGGGCGCAGAGCGAGCGGTGGATGGGGCTGAAGCAGAGCCTATCAGAGAAGACACCGGCTCCTCAGGTCGCCAGGACAGTACTGATTGAGATCCCCTTCCCTCCTCAGGTATGAAAGATGCTGCCGAGCTTCTGGGCCACCGGGAGGCGGTGAAGTGTAGGCTGGGTGTGGGGGGCTCTGACCCTGGGGGCCATCCAGGGGACCTGGCACCCAACTCCGATCCGGTCGAAGGAGCCACTCTGCTGCCGGGTGAGGACATCACCACCGTGGGCTCTACTCCTGCCTCGCTGGCGGTGAGCGCCAAAGACCCAGACAAGCAGCCGGGGCCCCAGGGCGGCCCCAACCCTAGCCAAGCCGGCCAGCAGCAGGGCCAACAGAAACAGAAGCGCCACCGGACACGCTTCACCCCAGCGCAGCTCAACGAACTGGAGAGGAGCTTCGCCAAGACTCACTACCCCGACATCTTCATGCGTGAGGAGCTAGCGCTGCGTATCGGACTGACCGAGTCGCGAGTGCAGGTACACGGGGCTCGGGGGAGGAAGGCAAGAAGGGACGGGAGGATTGCAGCACAGAGTAGGTATTGTGCCCTGCTGGGATCCCGGGCTGCGCGCTTGTTGTTACTGAGTTCCTGGGTTGGAGGATCCCGTACTCTGTCCAAACATCGGACAGGTCCCGGTGGACTTCCTCCATTGTAGCCCCATCCCTCATCTCAAAACTCCTCAAAAGCAAGCCGGGCGTCGTGGGGCTGCGGGGGGTTCAACTCCCTCCTTCAAAGAAGGGAGCCTTCCAGTCTCTCCAGAAGCTAAGCCCAGGGCGCGCACCTTGCTCCAGCGCTATTGACAAGTGTTTCATTGCCACGTAATGAGTTTCTATTACGAATTTGGATAAATGGGAGAAATTTCATAATTATACAGGAAACACGAAAGAAGAATCACGGTGCAATTGGTGCCTTTAAAAAGCAGGGTGGCGTACTCAAACTTCCAGGTGTGGTTTTATTCTCTTAAATACCACCCTCTCTGGTTTTTCAGGCAAAATACCCTCAGCTTTGTTGTTTTCAAAGGCTTTTGCCTTGGGTGATCTACTAACGGGCCGGGACTGGCCGAAAATACTACACCACCTATGAAATTTGGGTTTTTAATTTTAATAAAATAATTAAGAGTCCCCTAAGGAGGAAGGCAGGAAATGAGCACTGTCTGTTGTGGATATGTGACCCAAAGAAGGAACTTTTCCGGCCAGAAAGGTTAAATTGTAATGGAGCAATCCGTTATTGTGTCCATATTTTTATCCAACTATTTTCCAAGTTGTAATTATATGAAATCTAGAAAATTTCACTTGTATCTCTTCTGAAAATTGGGGGAGAAAATTTAAGATTAATAAACCCTGATTTTCTTTCTTTTATCTTTTAAAAAGACTGGCAAGGTGTACTATTTCAAGGGCCGCACCTTGCTGAAGCTTTGCGCTTAGCCTTGAGCTATCCACGGTGCTGAAAATATTTTTCTCGCTACTTCGGTTTTTTTTGGTTTTTTTTTTTTCTTTCCTTCTAGATTCCTGGGTGCTAAGTTGAAAATTTTGTTAAGCCAGTGCTAACTGAATTTGGCAATTAACTTTAAGAACTCTAGTTCTTTTACATTTGATTGATCAGGGAATCAGAATTTATTTCCATTCAGCATTTTGCAGTTCATCTAAACGGGAATACATACTTTTGTTCTAATAAGAAATGAATATCTCAAGGACTTAAAATGGTCAAATTAATAGATAAATATTCACAACGATTAATATTTTATTCAATATAAATCTGGGTATTTTTTAGTGAACTCTGAAAAGCTTAAACAATGGGGTAAAGACATTACACATATGAAGAATACTAATTACATTGTTCAGGCATCTTTAAATCTTCACCTTACACTTTTTAAGTGTGGGTTCAAACTGTCACAGACGTATACAATCCCAGTCCACGCCAACAATAATACTTGATTGTAGGCTCAGTATAAAAGAAGCAAAGTTCACAAATTTACTTTTTGCCCTCAAGAGAAATCTTTGCTATTAATTTTTGTTTAAAAGAGTGCAGTGCTGTATCTTAACCTAGACATATTGGTAATTAGCTCAAATTAAAATAGAACTTAGAATCACAAATAAAATATAATTGGATGGCTGCTTTTATGAAAAAAGAAAATGAGGTCTATTAAACTTTATTAGGTCTTCCAAAGGTTAATGGCAGTGATTCTTTTAATAGAAAAAAGTTATAAATTAAATAAAATATAAACTGTGTGGTAGTTATTTTCAAAAAGTACACAAAAGAATATACCAGAAGAAAGAGACAAAGTATGTTAATTGTTCTAGCATAATGTTCAACCAAAGATAATAACTTGAGCCTACTGATAAAAACAATTTAATAGAACAGCAATTTCAATATTTTTTAAAAATAATGTTCCATAGTTTAAAAAGTAATCAGATCAACATAACCTTCTTAATTAACATTTCAAAATGATTAACATTATGTAACGTAATGCAAAAATAATTTATGGGAAATGTATTTACTTCACGATTCACTGTACCATTGCTCCTTGACCAAATTCAAATTAAATAGTAATTGGTTTACATTCTTATATGATGAGTGCTTCATAGTTTTCTTTATAGTTAACAGATTGCCACACATTCTTTCCAGTATGTGGGCCACTGCACTGATTAAAAATGATCTAAACATTTAACTTATTGTGCTTGCACGTCTTCAAAGATACTTTTTAATTTTAGACCAAAGTATCCAGTATATTTTATTTTTTTTGTCTTTATCTGGACTATATCACATTTTGAAGTGTTTACTAAAGCACCTCTATTCACATGGAGGCTACTTCTTGTATGGTACTGCTCCCCTTTTCTGGCTAGTGTAATAAAACCATTCCTTTTATAGCATGCCATTATTAGAAACCAATTTCAGAATTATTTATAACCTGGAATGGCTTATTAAGCAGCAATGCGAGAATCATGCAAATTACGCGATCAAATGCAATATAATAAGCATAATCATTAGTCTCTAGCACGGATTAATTAACTTTCAATATTTTATTTACATAAAAACCAAATCAGTGAAATAACTTCTGCACAGTCAGGCTTGCCTTTCAATATTTTATATGAACAAAAATAATGTGCTGTAATTCCATTGACCGTGTCCCCTAGAATGGCCCTGTCACCTGCCACATCTTAATAGGGGGACAAGCTGAGAGTATTTTCTAGTTTTCTAATGGAATGAGAAATTGCATTTTCTTCCTCTCCCAGCACTATTAAAGTGTAATGAATTCGGCCCAGAGTTCACGGCTGGCTGATCGAAATGAACCTGAGATCTAGGCTTTAATACAGCTCCCCAGATTTCCTCCCATATCTACACATTAATCATTTGCTGGATTCCAATGAGGTCTTCATAAAGCATTTGCTTCAAGTGTGTGTGTGTGTGTGGGGGGGTATTCTTTCTTTCTCCCCCTCTTTTTCTATTCCTGAGCCATTTATAGCTGGGGAATTAAACGGGCTATATATTTTAAAATACATTTACAGTATGTCTATATTACTGTAACAGCAGATATCATGAAAGCGGATTTTTAGATTCCAACCTCCATTAGATTCTCACTGTTGTATTAAGCATTTTCTGAGGAGAGTTGCATTTCAAACTGAGTGCAAAGCTGGGTCTTCGGCTGTGGTTAATGTATTTCCTGGAGTTGTCACCAGTGCATTCCAAAGCTCTCCCTTAGGTTTTGTCTGCATTTTAACCCGCCATGCTCTAGTTTTCAAGTGGAAACATTCACATTTTTAAAAACATATGCATCACAGCCTGGAATGGAGGTGCTCAGATTCCATGCAGAGTTTCCCCCCTTGAATCTCAGTAAACCATGAAACATTAAAATATTTGTAGCCGCACTTTGACTACTAACCCTCAAACATAATTGAGCATGATTTTTCGATTATTCCTCTAATATTTTGCCCTTTAACAGTGGCTCTTTTCCTTGTGTGCATGTGCAGAGTCTGGATTCAGAAGCCTTTTGGGCAGCACTGTTGGCTCTTGAAATTCTGCTGAGCAGTTTGACATTGTCTTCTTTTTGTTACTTTTTTTTTTTTTTCCTCTCTCCATGCCTTCTCCCACTTTACCAACTCCAAAACACTGACCCTTTAGTATTCCCTAGCTCTGGGAAGTGTTAGGAATTGATCCTGACTCCCTTTCAAAATGTTCCTAAGAGGTTGTAAGTATTGGACACAGACAAGTCTCAGTCAAGGGTATCCTCTTGCCCAACTTCCCAAACTAGTGTCAGCTAGGTGCTGCAAAGGGTCTTTGGGATCTTAGGTCTCCCCACTTTCCACCCAAGATCAAAGGCTGCTAGCAGCTGCATCCAGCCACAAAGATCCTATCATCACCATGGCCCCCCCACCTCCCCACCCCAAGCCTCGTTAGTCCCTGTATCACTGCTCCAGAGCTTCAGCTAAGGACATGCTTACCCAGCATCAATATTGGGTTAAGCAGCAATGTGGGAAATGGTGTACAAACTAGAGAAAGATAAAGTGCTGGTCGAAGTCCTAGGTAAGACAGGAAGACAAGGGCAAACTCAGAGAGAATCGTAGACTGCAAAGCTGTTCACATCGGTAAGCAAAGAGTATGCTTGCTTGCACCGCTATAAATTCTTGGTTTACCAAGAATGAAGGCAAATACATGCATAGCCTTGACACTTCGGCTTGCAAATCAACTACTACATAGATTGGATTACCAGATAAATCAGGTGGGGTGGGGGCAAAATTCGGAGAGCAGGTTGTGTGTGTTGGCCAAATTCTAAGAGGAAACTAGTCAATATCTGATCTGTGCCCGGCACCATTTTAGATTTCGTATCAGTAGTCATCCTGCTAACTAGATTTTAAAATGAAAAGTCTGCCAAGTAAACACACTGAAGAAGCCCCAGCCCCTTAAAGATAAAATTCAAATAGATAGAGACCAGGAATTATCAAGTCGGATAGGTTGGTTGTCTATCCAACCAATAGGTTGTCTATTGTCATTCAGGAAATTTCGCTCTGTGGTAGTGATTTTCACATTTGTAGGCACATTTGCCTGATAGGCTCTGAAATTCCTGGGCCATAATCAGGAAACGAAATCTAGGTGGGCTTGTTTGATGTATATTTTAATAGACAGTTCTCCCTGAAAAAAAAAAAAAGCGTCCATTGTCCCAGCAAATTTAGATTTGCATCCTGACTGGCTTGAGTTTTAAAGCTGACCTCCTTTCCTTCGTATTGGTCAGGAAATTTGCTTTAGTTTATAAAACAAGAGGTGTGCTGGGGTATGTGCAGCTTGCAGGTATCAGAGGACATGTTATCATGAATCTGAAGGAAGTTCTGGAAGGCTTAGATCGAAGGCCCAGGGGTTCAGTCAGCGAGTTCCAGCACACCCGAATGGCGCAGAGAAAGGCGCCCTCAGAGTGTTTTGGGAGAGAGCTGGGGAGGAGCATCGTGGCAGTTGCTCCAAGCACTGAGGGAGAAATCAGAAATCAAGGTGGCAACCAAAGAACACCGCAGCTCAGTGGCTCACTTTGCCACACGGGTCACTATATTAACCTCTGTGCTCTGTCAACCGTGATCTTAGGGGCTTCCTTTGTCTTTCGATTTTGAAACTGTTTATGTCATTCGTGGCCTTTCATCAATCCCCAAATTTCCAGTGTTTCTGAGAATTCTATACCCCATCAGTGCTATGAGACATGCTATTAAGCCACATGGGTACTCATGTTTATCTTCATTTGTACACCTGTGGGTCGAGCCTTGACACATGCCTGCTTGACGACCGATACCTCTGTGCAACGCACAGACTATGCCAGAGTCAGGGGGCGGTGAACGCCGCACTCGCTGGTCTATGCAGTGCTGTTCGCTCGGTGCGTTCCGCGCCAGAGGAACCGCGACCCAGGAGCGCGGGGAACCTGCTCTCGGTGGCGGCAAACGGGGCGTGCGTGGCTCCGCGGCGGTGGCGGCAGAGGAGAGCCCCGAGCTCGCGCCGGGCGTGGGGGAGGGAGGGGACGTGTCGAGCCCGGAGCATCCTTTCCGCCTGGGGCTGGGGGGACCGCGTGAAGCGGGGCTTGGGGACCTCAAGCTCCGACCCGGCTCTCTAACCTCCTGGGGTCCTTGTCTCCCTTCCGCCCCCCCCTCCCCGCCCCCCGACCCCGCCCTCTGCAGGTCTGGTTCCAGAATCGCCGCGCCAAGTGGAAGAAGCGCAAGAAGACCACCAACGTGTTCCGCGCGCCCGGCACGCTGCTGCCCACGCCGGGGCTGCCCCAGTTCCCGTCGGCCGCCGCCGCCGCGGCCGCCGCCATGGGCGACAGCCTGTGCTCTTTCCACGCCAACGACACCCGCTGGGCGGCGGCCGCCATGCCCGGCGTGTCCCAGCTGCCGCTGCCGCCCGCGCTCGGCCGCCAGCAGGCCATGGCGCAGTCGCTGTCCCAGTGCAGCCTGGCGGCGGGGCCACCGCCCAACTCCATGGGCTTGTCCAACAGCCTGGCGGGCTCCAACGGCGCGGGGCTGCAGTCGCACCTCTACCAGCCCGCCTTCCCCGGCATGGTGCCCGCCTCCCTCCCCGGCCCCAGCAACGTCTCCGGCTCGCCCCAGCTCTGCAGCTCTCCGGACAGCAGCGACGTGTGGCGGGGCACGAGCATCGCCTCCCTGCGCCGCAAGGCGCTCGAGCACACAGTCTCCATGAGCTTCACCTAATGCCGCCGCGCGCCGCCCGCTGCGCCTGGGCGCCGCCCTCCCTCCCCCCCAATCCCGTCCCCTCACCCCGCCCCCCTCCCCCCCGCCCCCGGCCCCACCCCGGTGGCCCCCCCCCCCCCACGAGCCGGGCACCCCTCGCCCCGTGCTGCCCGCCGCCTCGGCCTCCCGCTCGTCCAGGTCGAGCTCGCGCGCCCTCCTCCCGGCCTCTGCCTGGCAGCCAGCCACCCCGGCTACACTTCGGTCACCACCCCTCTCTGACCCCCACGACCCCCCACCCCCACCCCCACCCCACCCCCGCCTCGTCTGCGCCTCCCTTTGGGCTCAGTCTCTCCCCGAGCCTCACGTCCCCGCTCCCGCGCCCGGCAGAAAGCATCCTTCCCGCCATTTTACTTACCAGGGAGTCGACTCAGGATCTGAAATCAGACACCAATGGACTGGTTTGTGGGCAGAAACACGCACGCACGCACACACACACACACACACACACACACACACACACACAAACACACACACACTCACTCTCGCACCCCAGCTCACGCTCAGACACTTACACGCGCGCGCAAACACACATCACACACACACACACACACACACACAGTGCATCTTGGTCACACACGGGCGTGTTCAAGGTACAGCACAATGTTAGGGATTTTTGTCTTAAAGGTGGACAAGCATCTGCTACCAACCGCCTCATCCGAGGGCCCAACCGATGTCATTTGATTTAGCCCCGTTATTCTTTCTCCGACCTCGTTTCTTCCTTTCCCGGACCACCACCCTACCCCGTCTATCCAGCCACCTCCATGCAAACCCTCAACTGGCTTGCAAAAGACCGCTTTCGTTTATAGCTCGGGTTTTCTTTTCTTAAGCTCAACTGCGAGGGGGTAGGAGGGAGGAAGGCGGCTCAGGAGGAACCTGGCAGCGGCTTGGGTGGCTGGAGCAGACTTGGGCACTCCGGTGCCTAATGGGAAGAGGTGGTCTTTCCCATTTCGATAGGCCTTTTTAGGAAGAACAAAACACACGTGTAAGCAATTTTCTTTCTTTCTTTTTCTTTTTTCCTTTTTGTAAAAGCAAAAAGCCACATACATCTCTTTTCTAGATCCTTCCAGACTGGTGTTCGTTTGCTTCCTTTTCCCTTCGTTTTTTTTTTTTTTTTTTTTGTTTTTTGTTTTTCTCTTCTCGCTGCTCTGTGCCCTTGGTTGTTTTGTGGTCGTCCTAGCGCGTCCTCCGTGCCCCCTCGGCCTCCCGCCGGCCGCCGGTGGGTGTGGGCGGGCATCTAACAAACCCTGCAACTTTGTACAGAGAAACACAATCAGCTCTTTCTGCATGTGCTGGTCAAATCCAAACCCAGAGGACAGAAGCGCTTTCTAAGAATGAACAAACATGTGAAATAGGATGTTTTGTGTAGATAAAGCATTCTTGTTACAGACTGGTCAATTTGTGATATGTTTTAACTTATTGTCTGTGCTTATTTATGGACTTTGGTTTTCTTAATAAATGTTTGAGCTAATATAAAAAGCATATTATTTGACTTTTCCGGACAAGTTTATATCGAGTTAAATGTAAATGGATAAAATAAAATCATTTTCGGTATGTGATACAGAGGATGATGGGTTTTGGTGTCACGTTGCCTGGCAGGGAGTGTGTGTGTGTGTGTGTGGGGGGGTGATGTCTCAGAAGGGCTCAGCTCCGGACGTGGTGGCTGGGGCGCCTGGGCCCTTCCCCCTTGCAAGACTCAGAATTACTTTCCGGGCAGCACCGTGAGGCCACCACAGCGAGGCTGACTGCTGTGCAGCCGCAGCCGCCAGGGCCGGGCCTGCAAGGCCTGTCAGGCGGGAAGCCCGCGGCGCGAGCTTTCCACGCGAGCTCCGAGTCTCGCGAGGCTTTGGGCCTAGCGCTGGGCCCCCGGGGCAGGGCAGGAGGGCGACAGGGTCAAGCGTTGAGCCGCTTCTCTGGCTACTGGTTCGTCGAGGGTGGCCCGGAGGGCGCCCCCCGCGGGCCGCACGCGGGTCAGGTGAGGGCTGTGGCAAGAGCAGGGAGGCCGCGGTTAAAAAAGCTCTAGGCCGCGCGTGGGCGCCGCTCCCCCGGGGCATTGTGGGTAAGGCGGCCGCGGGCCTCGGCTTCCAGCGCTGCCGTGCGGCCCTCCCCGGCGGAGGCCAGAGGCGCGATGCGGAGAGGCGGCGAGTCCCGCGAGACGCCGGGTGGGCCCCTCCGGCGTCCCCCGCGCCGGTCTGCCTTTCTCTCGGGAGTCTGTGCTTCGAGGTGCCAGCTGACCTCGAAGTTAGTTTGGCCACGTGCTCCCGGATTCCCCCGCAAGGCGCCGTAGCGAGGTCGAGATTGCTGTGTCCTCCTCCCTCGTCGGCGGGGGAAGGTCGCCGGCGGCGTGTTTCAGACTGGGAGGCAAATCGATCTCATAGGCTTGCTTTGGAAAACTCACCCTATCAATCTGAAATCTAAGGGTCCTTCTAGGCATCGGGAGGGCACCCCGTTCTCCCACGGGACCGTTTCTCATTTGGTTGCCGGACCCTAAAAGCACCCTTATCCCAGATTACAGTTTGGTGCCACGGGGGCTAAAGGCGAGCCTTAAGGACTATCAACAACCAGAGCACAAAGGATCCCCTTAAAGGTGAAGGCAGAAAGGAATGGTTTTCTATGATAAAGAAAACCATCTGTTCGTGTTACATAAGGGATTTTGACTAGATGCAAGTCAGCGAGTTTTCAGGGTCTTTCAGTTGTACATTTCCCAAAGAAACATGAATGTGTTAAGAGAGAAGGCCGGCAATTTTGGATTTCATATTAAAATGCAGCCTTTCGTTGCATTTGAGATGGGGCCTGGATATGTAGGTAGCCCAGGCTGGCCTGGAACTTGAAGTGCTTCTCCTGCCTCTGCATCCCGAGGGCTCAGACCACTTGCATACCATGCCGGATAAAAATGGGACATTTCTGTACTTTTGAAATATTTCTTAAAATTCAGGACAACCTTCATGTTTATAAAGCATCCAGAGATAAGAGCTAATTTTTAAAAATATGTCTTATGTTCTCCCTTGTCTTATGTTAATGCTTAAAAAAACCTTTTGGATACCAAAATATCAAGTTGCATTTAAGAGATCAGTACAAATCACCGCTGATGGCTTCACCAGTGAGCATGGGAGGATGTTTACAAGGATGCTAATTTTTACAGCTTTTTTATGTTGCTATAAAGCATAACTTTATGATGGAGGAACGCAATAAAGGATGTTAAATAGAATCTTTAAAATTTGTATTTCTCAAAGGCAAGGGAAATAGGATCTTTCATTTTTTTTTTTTTTTTAAAGGGCTAACTCAGAACACTGATGAGAAGTTGCAAATCAACTGAGGTGACAGAGATTTTCAAAGACAGTAATATAGTGCTTATTTGCCAACATTAAAATGAAAGTATACAGGGTTTTTCACTTGACCTGGCTCTGGAATAATATTTGTTTATATGGTAGTAGGTGTGTGTGTGTGTGTGTGTGTGTGTGTGTGTGTGTGTGTATCCTGAGCATTTTAAAGTCATGTGTGCCATTAAGGTAGGGGAAGTCTAACCTGGCCAAAGTGTTGAGGTTGACAGTTTAACAAAGATAAAAGCAGAGACTAAGAATCTCGATTACAAGCATGAAAGATTTTGCCTTTTGAGGGAGAAAAAAACCCAACAGGATAATATTTCATACTATTTTTACTCATTATTGAAAGCAGCTCTAACTCCAGTTTGTTAATGTTATAACTAATTAAAGTTAGTAAGGATCAAATAGTGTAAAATATCAGAATGCAAGTCAGATGAGTACAGCATGTTAGCTGTCTAGCCTCTGATGAATTGTACTTTTTGCTGAGTAGCCTATTTGACATCTGTTACTATATGCTAGCCAGAAAAGTCAAAGTCCATTATGACATAACTATATGATTGCTTTATTTTAACATACATATTTATCCTTGCATCTTAATTTTCTTCTCAAAATTGGCACTAAGTATTCTATATCTCATATAAGTAATGATGTAATAATGATTTGCACTTACTTTTTGTTGTTGATGGGAAATATGATACAGAAATGCAGTCTGCTAAAGATGATGTGAGATGTTGAGTGTAAGACAGGATGCAGAACAATTCTGGTAAATCAGGGAACTTGTAAAGATTGATATACAGAAGAAAAGGGATGAAATCCCAGCTCTGTACTGGGGCAGTTTGTATTTGCTGCTCTCAATGACTTTGTTCCCTGAAAATGAAAATGTGTTTTTAATCTGCATGGTGGACCTTGTGTTTTAATTTTGGGAATAAAGAAAAAGCTCAGCTCACACAGACGTGTACCCTACTAATGACAGTAGTTAACCTGTCAGTTGAAAGAATGTGACCTTCCTTTTCTCCCTCTCCGACATAAAGATAATCTCATCTGAGGGCACTTATGTGAAGAAATAACAGCATGGCATGGTGAAACTCCTGGCTCATTAATCCTGGCATCTACTTCCTACAGGGTTCCTTGATTAGTTAGACTCATTCATAGGGTATTTCAGAGTTTTGATTTGTCACCATTGGCTAGGTTCACTGAGTTCAGGCTAAATTGAGCCAGAAGCAATGTTTATTAGTAATTTTGTAGTACAGGATACCCTAATAATTCAGCCCAAATATCTCATCTGAAAAATATTCATTCATTCTGGCTTCTAATGTGGGTTGCAGCTGTGTTCATGAGAATTGAAAGAACACAAGTGATTGGGCATGCATTTTCTAAATTATTAATATGATGGCTAATAGCTGTAAGCCCATCGTCATATCCAATACAGAAATTATGCTTCATTTCTAAAAACAAAACCAGCAACAAAGGGGGGCAGCCTGCCTGGCTTTCGGCTCTCATCAGTGCAGAGCTTTCAGTAAAGGAACCGGGGCCTCTTTAGCAGAGGGAGAGCACTGCCTTTGGTGGGTTTTTCCCCTCTCAGTTGTGCACTATCAAAATAAAGTGTGGGTTTATGAGATTTCCTACACAATAACACCAAGAAAATTCAAGCATGAGTCCCACAGAGGATCTTTTCCAGTTCTGATGACGTCACAGTCTTTAACTAGTTGTTTGTGTAGCTAAGCTCCATCTTCCATTCTCATGATCCAGGACCCCACACATCCCAGTCTCCATCTTTAAGGTCATTCTGGATCTGCATCACACTTGTTGCTGTGGCTCTTGCTGTCCTAATCTCACTTAGTTCTGTTCTGAAATAACTCCTAAGTACCAGGAAATATGTAATTAACCTGCATGACATATGCAATATATGTTCTTTATATCTTTCACTGAAATGTCATAGGGCTTTCTATGCTTTTGTTCACAGTACTTACTGAATCCATTTAAGATAAACTCAAGGTCAGGCTAAAAACTGTAGAAACCCTTAACACTCAAAAGATTATCATTCTTAGGAAATTAAAATAAAAACACCATGAAACTGAAAAACACAGTATATATACTAGAATTAAGTTATTTCTAGATTTTTGCAATAATAAAATTCTAGTCAGTGAGACTGAACTGACTTTTTTTTTAACCTATTCTTGTTTAATTAATTAGACAAGATTTGTGAGAGTCTCAGTGGCCTCAAACTTGAAACATTTTTGCCTGAACATTCTGTGTTCTATGGTTACTTTTTTTTATTTCATGTATTCTGTATTTATTTTAAAAATTCTATTTTCAGAGGGTATTTCTTTCACTATCTTCTTAAGTCGCTTACATCTGAATCCATGTCTGACTTACAGAGCCCATGATCTCACTTATCATGACACATATATAAAGCATATTCCTGACTGTGTAAACAAGGAAACTGAGACTCAGTTAAGTATTCTGCCAAAGGTCACACAGTAGGTGACAGAGATGGTTCCCCATGTCACCCTTAAGACACCCTAAGACCAAGTTCTCAGCACAAAGGAGGTTTATTTGCCCCAGAGGGACAGAGGGCAGAGATAAGGGATAAGGAAGGGGGTGGGAGAGAATGAAGCAATACTGCTTGTGACATGAGGACATCCCTCTAAGCAGATTTTCAGGGAAGGAAATTACCTAAATTTGAAGCTTAGTAATTCACACTTGTAAATTAAACAAGGGACATGATAGCAGCAGAAAATAAGTTTCAAGCATCCAGAAGCACCATTTCTTTATGAACCTCATTCTTCTGGAGGTTAATTCAAGATAGTTAAAATGTGCCACACAGAAAGAAGCCTCTTTACTGTGTACAAAGTTTTTATCAATGAACTTGTTGCCTTTTGACGTGGACTCTGGGCTGATATGGCAAGAAACTTTCACTATTACTCCATACTTTAAGGATGGTGGTACTGTAGATGGAGAAGGAAAGACCCAACTGTGTGTAGGGAGTGGTCCTGTGTGCTTCCGTGTTTCAGACAGGTGCTTCTTATCAGTCCTTGAAGGACTTTATCCGGGGGTCTTTTGGCATTGGATCTGTATAACATTAAATAGCTACAATTCAGGATAAGCCATTTCTCCTTTTTCTCCTTGTGTTAACTAAACACATTGTCAATCAAACATATTAAACCTTAGTGTCCAAATGAATCTTTTTGTTGTTGTTGTTGTTGTTGTTGTTGTTGTTTTTGAGACAGAGTTTTTCTGTGTAACATCCCTGGTTGTCCTGGAACTCATCCTGTAGAGCAGGCTGGCCTCAAGCTCACTGAGATCTGCCTGCCTCTGCTGGGATTAAAGGTGTGCATCACATGCTCAACCTGAACAGATCTTTAAAATCATCTAGTTCTGATACCATGACCACAGTAAATGGCCTTGCAGACTCAGGGTGAGTACACGGGAGATGTCTATTTTTGCCCTATTGTAGGGAAGTTCTCTTATTAGGCCTAACCTGCCTCTGGGCTCTTCATTTAGAGTCTTACCCTTATAAAGGAGTATCAAATCTCTTAAAAATGAAATGAATACTTTTAGACTTGTTAATACTTCTGTAAGTTGACATTTCACTTTGTAGCTGTGGTAGACTACCAGGTAGACTTTACGTCTAAGGCTCAGCATAACCAATCGCTGTTTCTTGCTTTAATAAATTGCGATGAGATTGATTGGGCATTTTCTCTCCCTCAGTGATGCACATATAGGCCAGGTTAGACCAGATTAAAAGTGGATAAAGGTAGGTTTCTTAGAAGGAGGCTCTTGGGTGGGTTGGCCATTCTCACAGGTGACAGTCAGTCAGTGAAGTCACAAGTCTAGGCTAAAGTAGGTTTTTTGTTGTTGCTGTTTTTGTTTTTTTGTTTTTGTTTTTTTGGATCTTGCGCAGGATGTGATGATCTGTGAGCTAGGAGCTGTTGTTGTGTCCATACATGGTTAAAAACTGAGCCCCTGACAGCACTCTTGGGTGGGTTGTCAGAAATGGAGACAAGAGGAGTGACACTGTGTTAGCATGGAGTTTTCTCCTTGTAGGCAGGGTTGGGGAAAGAAGAGTAAATGGGTATCTTAGCTTGTGCAGGAGATGAGCAGGGGTTGTAACCACACAGCGACAAACTCTTTCATCTCTGAGTCAGTGGTGCAAGCTATTTGAATTCGGGGAGCTGAGGGACTGCTAGGGACTTGCAGTGCTTCTTCTGGTGATGAGATGAGAGGAAGCCAGAAAGTTGTAAATTGGCCTTAATGTTTTGGCCCAGAAACTTTTACAGTTGATGCAGTGAGAACAACTTGTATTGATTCTCCTGATTGTAAGAGCCTAGCAAATGTGGGCACTGTAGGGAACCTCTAAGTCACCCTTAAGACACCCTAAGACCAAGTTCTCAGCACAAAGGAGGTTTATTTGCCCCAGAGGGACAGAAGGCAGGGATAAGGGATAAGAAAGAGGCGGGGAGAGAATGAAGAAGGGAAGGGGCAAGGGAGAGAGAGGAGTAAGAGGTATTTGTCCCAGGGATGGGGGTGGTGTGGGAGTGGGGACAAAGGACTGCCTCTGGATAGAGAGGAGACAAGACATGGCCCATAGTCAAATGGTGGTTAATAAAGGTAAAATGGGAAACCCCATACTAGGATGAAGTGTTTAATTTTAATTGAGCATGTTAATTAGATGAGTCAAAGGGGGCTTTGATTGCTGGACTCCAATACTTTGATAGCTGGACCTAGGTGGTCACCTTCAGGAGGAGGAAGTACCCAAATAAGGGAACAAACCTTTGGGGTTAGCTTTAGGAATGTAATCTAACAAATTTTAGCAAGGCAGTGGGAATGGGGAGAAGCACAAGGCCTGCCAGAGCCACTTGCTCAAGTGGGCTAGTATCCCTTCAGGGTATTCAGTGAGCAGAACTCATGCCCAATCACAGTCTTAGTTTCTTCATGATAAATATCCTCAGTTTTCTCATCAAACATGTTTCTTTATGCTTACAAATCAATAACAAATTTTGTGCTTATTAACACTGCACAAAGGCAGGGTGCAAGAAAAATATATGACATCCAAGCTCTAAAGGGGTTTATATTGGCCCATATAATTGGGATGATAAGACAAATATATTTAGAACTAATTTTTTTAGTGACAGTTTTTAATGGGTTGATCACTCAGTGCCCCGAAACAAATCTTAGCTGCAACAGGAATCTAAAAAAGTAGGACATTGTGAGGGAAGGAATTCCTGGGCAAGGCTTCCTGAAGGAGGACAGTTTTATAAGACAGCAAGGTACTGAATGTCCTTGTCCATCTTGCTGGAATTCTTCAGGGTCTTATGTTTAGATCTATAAAGTATGTTTTGGTTGTTTACGTATATCTACTATGTTCTAAAATATGGAAAATTTAACTAGATCTGGTCTCTAAAGTAGATCAGAGCAAGGCATGATGGGTCATTTTTGAACTTATTTTAATAGTGATTTAGTCTGTTATAGTGCATGTATATTTAACTTGGTACTGACTTGTATTAGTGAGTGTGTATGTGTATGTATATGTCAACTTGACACAAGTTAGTCATCTAGGAAGAGACAACCTCAATTGAGAAACTGTCTTCATCAAGTCACCCTGTATGCAAGCCTGTGGGACATTTTCTTGATTGATAATTGATGAGGGAGGCCCCAACCCACTGTGGGTAGTGCTGTCCCTGGACAGGTGATCCTGGGTTATATAGAAAAGCAATTGGGAGAGCCATGAGGAACACGTCTACAATGTTCTTTCATGGTCTTTGCTTCAGTTTTTGATTCCAGGTTCCTGCATGGGTGTCTGTCTTTGTTTCCCTCGATGATGGACTGTGATTGGGACATGTAAGCCAAATAAACCCTTTCCTCTCCAAATTGGTTTTGAGTCATGGTTCTTATCACAGCAATAAAAAGCAAACTGGGCAGATATATAGGTGGGGGGGGGGATGGGAGAGGGAAGGGGAGGGGGAGGGGGAAAGAAAGAGGGAGAGGGAGAGGGAGAGAGGGAGATAGAGGGAGAGAGAGAATGAATGTGACTATAAACTGCATAATAATCAAGGTGAAAAAAATCACTCTTGACAGCAAATAACATGTTTCCATTTTCACAAAAAGAGATCATCCATGGCTTGTGGTGAGCACAGTGCTCGCTTCAAATGAACCAGTCACCTGTGGGAGGCTAATTACCTTTTCTAAAGGACTGGGGGACCATGTAGTATCTTCAAAAAGATAATTTAGTAAGTGGCGCCCTGGTATGTTGGAAGAGTTAATGTGCCACTCTTGGAAACTCCAGTGACTAGATTGTTTCCCACGATAGAGGGAGGAGCACACACTTGCTAGGAAACATCTATCTTAGATTTCCCTGATGGAAGACTTAAGAGTCTCATTTTCATTTTAAGTCTAGCAGCTTCTCTAAGAACTGTTTGTAAGCTCTGAGTCATTTCAGATTTGAAACTATGGCGAGAATTTTCCCTTTAGGCAGAACTCCAAAGGATAACTTTCGGGTTGGGTTTGCTTTGGGCACAGGTTAAGAGATTATTGTTTCTTGTCTTAGGGTTCTATTCCTGTGATAAAACAACCAAAACAAAAGCAACTTGGAGAAAAGGGTTTATTTGGCTTACATCTCCTAAATCACAGTCTCTTGAGGGAAGCCAAGACAAAACTCAAACTGGGTGGGAACCTGAAGGCAGGAGCTGATGCAGAGGCCACGAAGGAGTGCTGCTATTGGTTTGCTCTCCATGGCTTGCTCAGCCTGGTTTCTTAAAGCACCAGGACCACTAGCCCAGGGGTAGTACTACCCACAATGGGCTGGCTCCTCTGACATTAATCACTAATTTAAAAAATAGCCTGGTGTTCTGGTGCACTCCTTTGATCCCAGCACTTGAAGGCAGAGGCAGGTTCAAGGCCAACCTAGTCTACATAACAAGTCCCAGGACAGGGAGAGCTCTGTAGAGAGAAGCTGACTCAAAGAGGAAGAAAAATGAAGAAGGAGAAGGAGGAGGAGGAGGAGGAGGAGGAGGAGGAGGAGGAGGAGGAGGAGATGAAGAAGAAGAAGAAGAAGAAGAAGAAGAAGAAGAAGAAGAAGAAGAAGAAGAAGAAGAAGAAGAAGAAGAAGAAGAAATAAAGTGTCCTTTAGGGTAGCCTACAGCCTGATCTTATGGAGTCAATTTTTTAATCAAGGTTCCCTCTTCTCAGATGACTAGCTTGTGTCAAGTTAACATAAAATTAGCCAGTGAGGTAGGCTTTTCTTTTAGTTGTAGAGAAACAGTTCTATCTTGTAGCTATTTTGAGATGTTGGGGACTCAGAAGAAGTGTAGCATGCGTTGCCAAATGTAACTGTAGTCCTTGATTGGCTATTAGTGACAGTGTGATCCTGGCCCAGTAATTTCTAACAAGACAGTACTCTGTGCTGCTGATTAGTATAAGGCAAAATGATTTAAAATGTTTGTTGATCTGTGTCTGGGCTAGTGTTATTTAATTTTCTTTTTTGTCCTTTATTCTAGTAATAGGGATTGATTCTGAGTCATGTCAGTGTGTTAGCAAGGGGTTAAAATGGCAAGCATATAGCATTAGTACTCTGCTGAAAAGTTGTATCTCTGACAACATCCCAGCCTCCTTGTAGTAGGACCTAGGGAGGGAGTTGGAAATACAGATGAACTGTTTTCTATGTTTGGCAACTATGGTGGGAAAGTGTAGGAGTGTAACTTTTCTTGGGAGGTACAGAAATCACAATAGCCTTGGGTTTGTGTATCACCATATAGAGTGTGGTTACTCCACAGTCTTAGTCTAAAGGGAGAAATTCGAGGGAAAGAACCACCTGGACATACTTCCACACAGGAAGCACTCATTTTTGGGTAGGTGGATTCCACTCATACCAATTTCTTATGAAAAGTTAGCTTGGCAGCTGGCAAACACTTAGAAGCAGAATCGGGTGGTGCTGACATAGTTACGGAGCTTCCAAGGCAATGGCAGGTATTCGAGGTCACATAAGAGAAGGAAAAGAGTGTGCAGCTTAACGGTTGCTTGAAAAGCACGGGAAGCCTGGTGGTTGCCGGGCAAACACATGTTTACTGGTCAGGAAGCAACTCTTCCAACCTCTTCTTATTTGTGCATGAGGTTAATAGTAAAACTGGCTTTCTTGTCTCCTTAAGTATTTGTGGGGTCATAGCACTGTATCTTTCAAATTCTTTCCCTCTTTTTAAAACAGGAAATTAGTTGGATCATATACATTTTGACTGAATTTATAACAATAAAGTGATTTACATTTTTAAACTTTAATATTAGCACAGAAAGAATGTTTTTATTTTAATCAATCTAAAAAAAAACTTGTAGGCATGTTGAGGTTAAGTGCACCAGGGCATTCTGCAGTATGAGAAAATGATACATACCTGAGATGCAACTTCTGAATTGTTTGAAGAATCTCAAGGAGCTGGAGAAAAAAAAAATGGAGAAAAATACTCTCTATGTGGGAGGTGGAAAGTTGGTTTTTTTTTTTATTGTTTAGATTGTAATTTAAACATATCCTTTATTTTGTAAACATATTCAACAACAGAAGAAAAAGGTTCTGGGTGTAATTTTCTCCTTTTCTGGTGTCTCATCTTTAAGTAGACCTTGTGTAGCACACTGTCTCAGTTAGGGTTTTACTGCTGTGAACAGACACCATGACCAAGGCAACTCTTAGAAGGACAACATTTAATTGGGGCTGGCTTACAGGTTCAGAGGTTCAGTCCACTATCATCAAGGTGGGAGCATGGCAGCATCCAGGCAGGCATGGTGCAGGAGGAGCTGAGAGTTCTACATCTTCATCTGAAGGCTGCTAGGAGAAGCCTGGTTCCCATGACGTTAGGAGGAGGAGGGTCTCATTGCCCACCCCCACAGTGACACATTTACCTCTAACAAGGCCACACCTACTCCAAGAAGGCCACACCTCCTAATAGTGCCAAGCATGTTCAAACCACCACAAGTTCTAAGACCTCACTTATAAGATCTCCTACATTTCCCTGCCTCAAAGCTTCTAAATACACATACAGAGGCACTGTTGATGTAGAATCTCAGCGTTCTGGAGTTACTTCTATCTCCGGCCATTCCCATAGTCCCTTTTCCCATCACTTGTGATCAAAACAACAAATTCCCACCTTGTATCCATTTCTCTGCTTCTCTGCATGGGAGCCTAGAGTCCATTTCCAGTACGTCCCTTAGACCTTTCTTCCTTCTCTTGCAACAGTGTTCCTGTAGTTCTCTTAAGACATGCAGCCCATATCCTATAGGCCTCCCACTTCTGCTACTCCACAGACACCTAGAGCTGTCTTCAGAGTTTTCGGGAAGAAGCATAAGTCAAAAAAACTGGGATGAGGCAAAGAGAGAAAATGGGGACTTCAAGGCGGTATATCATAGGAGAGTCTGCCCTGGAGCATAAAGAAACAGTGAAGTCTAGATTTGAGGAGAATCAGCTCCAGGGCCCATCTTCATTTGTGGGTATTGGCCTGAGTACGTAGCATGTGATGCTAAGTGGTAAGAAATAATTTGTTGAATAAATGATATTGAGTGATATGAAAAACTGTAATATTGACTGATACTAGGTCAGAAAAAGATGGATCAAACAACCTTTGATATGCACATCGAGAAGAATGTGCCTGTGTATGCACATGTGCTTGCACACAACTGAGCTGTCTCCCCAGGCCTGTGAAAATCACAGTGATCTGGGCTGCTTATCTTATTACATGAGGCATTGAAGCAAGTTGAGGCATTGAGTGCAAGACATTGAAGTGAGATGAAATAGTTTCAGGTGAGCTTTGACTTCTATGTTGTAGATTCTGCTACATGTTAGATAGGTGTGCACGGTAGGAAGATGACTGGTAATCTACTGGTGCTGGCTACTCACACAGACTTTAGAGCAAACTAGTCATCAAAGATAACTTAGAGAGAATGGGCAGAAAGCACCTCCTTCTAGCATCACATTTCTTTTAGAACATTTAAAATACTTGTTTATCTCAGGTGTGTGTGTAAGGGGGGGGGGGTATATCACATGTGCAGGTACCCAAACTGAGCTCCTCTGTAAGAGCAGTCAGGGCTCTTGATAGCTAAGCTGGTTTTTTAGCCCCTAGAACATTCTTGTATCAAATCAGAGCTACCCCCTTTTCAGATTTATGGCCACATCTTGACAGAAAGTTTGCATGTTTTATAAGTTAACAAGTTCCCTTTTATTTAAAGATGACCTTCTGTTTAAAGGGCATAGAGAGTCTTTATGATGGAGCTGAATATGATGGAGCTGAATATGAGTAACCATGGGCAGGGATCACAGATTTAAGTTAAACTCCGTGTTCCACTGGGGCAGTAGTTGCAGGAGTTTTTATAGTGACAGAGCAACAACAACAGCAAAATCATGAAGGGACACCCTTTGTAAATACATTAGTGGGGACATCTGGCGGAATCTTGAACTAGGTCACGTGTCTTACCTGATGATAGCTTTTGGGTTGATGGATGGTAGGGTCTCTTTGCGTGTTCCAAAGGGTTTACCTAATAGGTAATAATTAGGCCAGTTAGGTCAACACAGAGATGGCTAATCATAGCAGTTAAGGAAACTGCAGATGGCCCAAGTTTATTTGGCCTTGGACTTAAAACATCTCAGTTTCTCTCTGTCATTGGAGCTCTTGATGAAATCACCCTTTGAGGTTTCGGCTTCTTTTGGGGGGAACTTCCATTTGCAGTCTCTCTGTTGGCAAAGCGTGGTCATTTTGTGCGTGCAAGGACCAAACATTATTTTTTAAAATGTTATTTACTGCCCTGCATCACATGGAAGCCTCATTGCTAGGATCTGATGTAAATGGTGCTGAGTAGGAGGCAAGGAAGCAATCTCTGGGGGAGATTACTGCTAGAGGCATGGAAGAAGAAACCTCTGGGCTGTATCATCAGAGCCTGCCAGCCTGAGTCATGAGAGCTGTTATTCTCTGTATTTGACATGACTTATGGTATAATGGAGTAAATAATGGAAACCGTAGTCTAGCTTTATGAGCTGATGGTGCTGAGATGATAGTTTTAATTAACCAAAATTTACATTAAGGTTGTTACTACATTTTATTTGTGTGTACAATATGTGTGGGTTCATGTGGCCACAGTGCATGTTTAGACATCAGAGGACACCTTGTTTTGTTCTTCTGTCATGGAGGTCCTAGGTATTGAGTTGAGGTCAGTAGGCTCTCAGAAAGCACTAAACCATCTCACTGGTCCCAAAATTTACATAAAAATCTAGTCTGTCAGCTTGGTGGTGGCGCACGCCTTTAATCCCAGCACTTGGGAGACAGAGGCAGCCATATCTCTGAGTTCAAGGCCAGCCTGATCTTCAGAGCAAGTTCCAGGACAGCCAGGGCTACACAGAGAAACCCTGTCTTGAAAAACAAAACAAAACAGACAAAAAATCTTAAAAATATTAGTCTGACTCTCTTCCTCCATTATTATTATTATTATTATTATTATTATTATTATTACTATTAATTGTCTCTCTATGTAGCCTTGGCTGGCCTCCATCTCACCAGTTTGCTTCTGTTTCCCAAGTGCTGGAATTAAGGTCTTGTGCCACCATACCTGGCTGTACTCTATTTTATATTTTTGAGTACTTAAAAGAATCAATTATCTTTTAATTTGGTTGAGTTTTGGTCAGTTTGGTTCTGTAACTATAACTGTATATGAAATGGTTAGAGCTAATTCTAAGGCAATATTGGTTTTTGATACCTAAATTGTTGTATTCTTATTGTTAGACATTAACTTGGTCTGTTCCATCATCTCAGTATTTTACCAGATTTTAGTTGGGCAAAGTAAAATATACAGTTATGTCACAGAAGGAAGGAACAAATAATATGGGATTCCTTTTCAAGAGAACTGTAAAGGTAATCTATCTTTTTTTTTTTTTT